>JALLAW010000208.1:0-15813 GCA_036939535.1 Cyclotella kingstonii | reverse complement strand
CATAGAGAATGTAGACCACCAATCATAATTTTAGTAATATCTCAGTATTACCACAATATCACGCTGTCGCTTTAGTCAACTATTCGGAGCACGAATAGCTTTCCCTATCATCGTCCCAACACACGGTAGAATAAATAAATCACCCAGGGAACAAGAAAATCCTTGCGCAAACTGTCCCTGCCACCATACAGCGGTATTTGGAGAGACCATGGTAAGAGAAGGTTAAACGATGAGGATCCCGCTAGGTCTCGACCCCCAACATTCACGGATCGGCCTGAGGAGATGCAGGAAGTCTCAATCTTCCCAAATCGACAGGGCGATGAGAATGTCACACACGACCATGAGCCCCCGGAACCAGCGGCAGTTATGACTGACATGGCGGCGCAAACCTCTGAAGCCGATAACCAGACACGTCAAGGCCCACAAACAGTAGCATTGCTGGTTAGGGTGTTGGTAGATGGACAGCAGATGATAGAGGCAGGTGGTACTCATGAGGCTATAATAGGGTGACTCAATGAAAGGAATAGACTGGGGTCGAAATTCAAGTGAAACAAGTTGGAAGGTCGATTACATCGGCTAAGGAGGTTCAAAAAATAGTAGACGAAAGGAAGGAGGAAGCAGTCATGTTGGTAACTGTCTCTCAGACAGTAGAAACAAATCAAACGACCACATCACCCATACCACGGCCCCAGTTGGTATGAGGAGTCTACCCCCGATGCTGACTGAAATTTAGTGTAAGGTATCATTGGGAACAAAGAACTCCAACACAAGAGTAGAGGTCACGGAACTGTATCCAGTGCATCACACTAGGGAAGTTGACGTGCAATCTTTATTGTCACTGGATTCATGTTTGGACAGGTATGATTCAGAGTCTGATTACAATAGGAGAGACGTGGTATTCCATATTGACGATGTTGTATGCATCAATTTATCGAATCTGAGCAGTATGCCATGGAGTATGGAGAACCGGAGGCACAAAAAGTGGCAGCAAAGGAAAGGAAAAGGCAGAAGAAGGCAGAATAAAGCTTCAGATGGAGAGATAGCTACTGGCAGGGGGGTTGAGGGCTGAAATCTAATTCCATGAGTTTGGTTTCGCATTAATTTTAAGTAATGTGTTTATGTTTGTTGTATGTAATGTATGCCATCGATGCATTGAAGCATTTTCCAGCTTTGCTGAAGAACGCGATGCGTTTCCGCGCTGATGCGGAACTGCTGCTGAGGGGACAGCCAAAAAGACATGTGTCTACCATGATTGCGTAAATAGTGTTACAGTGATAATTTACAAAGTTATTATTATTACAGTAATAAAAAAAAGGTAACAGTGGCAGGGGGTGGGTAGTAGGACATGGTGTCAGCGTCAGAGACAGGGTAGTTTGGTTGAGATGATAAATTTGAAAAGTTGCCAGTTGACATCTCTAATTGCTCTCTCAGAAGGTTATACACATTTCTCTATGAGCTGTACTCTGGACAATTTAGAGATACTCTAGGAAAACACTTGAACAATGCTGTGATGGGCACCAAGAGTTTTGTAGAACCTCTTAGCAAAGCGGGAGTGTTGAGGTATCTCCTTCCTCCTTTTTCTTAAGCGGCATATAGGGAGAGGTCAGAATTGTTGCCACTGCCATGTTGCAACTTATGACTGATGATGATTACTCTTCTGATACGTTTTGATACATTTTGATACAGATTATAGAACAAAGCTCTGGGCTTCCTTCTATTTTGATACACATGTACCAAATCATACCAGAATTAAGAAATTATGAGTTCAAGAATATTTTGCAATGAAATTTCCATTTGTTAATGGATTCTCAAAACGTTAATGTTGTGATACAATTTTATACATTTTGATGCAACACATTGGTATGATATGGGGTTGCTTTGCTCCATTAATAGTGGTATACTCTCTGTTCTATGCTTAGGCATGATCTTAGTGCAAGATAGATCAGACCTAGCATGTTGGATCTGACCTTGGACCAAAAAGTCAGAACTGCATCCTTTTAAGTGTTGTGCCAGGAAATATATATGGATAGGCTGATTGCAATTTTTTACACTATATAACATTTCATCACAACACCATGCATGAATAGTTTTCACTGTGTTTTAAATTCTTTAATTCTTCATGAAATCATTTAACTTTGACAAAAATTTGAATCCAGTTTACATTGCATTGATGAAAAGTAGTTTCATCAAAAATATGTATTTTCTAAAAGTTTGACAAAAGCATACCAAAGTTTATGTGCAAGTAACAGAGAGTTTTTTCATTTTTGTGCCTAATTTTTGTCAATGTTATGCTGTCCCCATGAAAAAAACAAAAAAATCCATACTTTTTGTCAAATACACGTATTTTTTGTCAATCTAGTGATCATTTTCATCAAATGAATTAAAGAAATACGTGCCATATTGTACAAAAAAACGACAAATTTCATCATTTTCATCCCCATATTCATCAGTGAGTCAGAGACGCTCGAAGAATGACAGAAGAGTTCACAATTGTAGGGAAGAGAGCATGAAGAGTATAGAGAATGGTGGTAATTACCAGAATATAGGAGTGATTTGCAAGAATGGGGAATGTTAGGATTGTATGAGAAACATGGTATGACAAGAATACTGTGGGAATCATCTCTAGATAGGTTTTTATCAGAGAAGTTTGGATTCTCAGGAAATAGTACCTTGAAAATGAAAAATGCTCAGTGCCTGACTAATTCATTTGTGTCTACATTCATTATCAAATGAACAAGTCAGATGGATTCTAAAAGTGATGCATGATAATTTTACTTGCATTTGTTAAACTTTTTTAACTGTTGTTTCAGTTACTCATTACAAATTTCTTTTATATTCTAAACTGACTAATTTATGTCAACACTACTGCATTGTATTAATTGAATACATTTTAAATTTTTGGCTCCTCTGCCTCCTCCTCATCTAGAGAATCGGTGGTAGCATCTGTCTCAAAGAAAACTGAGGAAAAATTGAAAGAACTATTGAATGTTCTATGGTGAATAAAAAGAAGTTAATGAGGCCATGGGATGTGTGATCTTTACCAGAGATAAGTTTGGGTTAGAGGTTGGAGCTGCCATGAACTCTTGTTTGTGAGGCTGTGACCATTTTGCTAGAGAAGTTGTAGATTCTATAGAGCAGCCACCAGTACTTCTAAAAGATATCTCGCTTGGGTTTGGACAGGATCAATTTGTTGAGTGTCTTCCATGAAAGGTGTTTTTTGAAGAGGCTGAATGGCCATTGTTAGTGACAGAAATTTTTGGCCTGAAAAGGCAAGGATCAATGTCAGAAGACGTGTGCAGACAGACATGGCAAACATGAATGTTTATTTTGGTTAAAAATTAATGGAAGTGATGACAAATTGTTTTTATGTTTTGAGAAAAAATCTGATGTTTTTGTGTATCTTTATTGATATCCATCAGACCAGTGTGCTAAAGAAATTAACCTTAAAAAGTTGGATTCAACCAGTTGAGGTAAGATACTCTTATTTCAAAGTAGAGATCTGACTTTGATACAATGTTTTGGTCAGATCTAACCTGTAGTGATGCACAAAGAACACGCCTATATTAGATGCTTATTTGACATGGTTTATAACTAAGCGTGCTGAGTTGGACTGCAAAGATCTAATATCATATTTTTACAGAAAAGTAATACACATATCCTGCCTAAAACAATCATCAATTACCAGATGTTACAGAGAGACCAAACATATCACAGTACCCCTTCCTGGAGAAGTATTTAAGGACTAGTCATACCCCTGCTAACCTGGAGTTATTTTGCAACACACTCCAATAATACAACACATGTATACACACAAAACAGCAACACAGTAGAATGGGTGGCACAGCCCTGACAGGCTTGAAACTGATGTTACTCTTTTTGCACTTATTCAAATTAACCTTGTCTCTACTACAGTATATATTTCCATCATACCATTGCACCATTGTAGCACTACTCATGAAGATGCTCTTAGCTGATGTTTTGAATAATTTCACTTAGTGGGGACCATTACACTAAATTAGCTACTTTCACTGACAATGGTACAGAATCAATACTGTTTTATGTCTATTACATAAAAATTGCAGCATTGATTGCTGCTGATGCATGTCCAGACAGGATGGCATGTACAAATGGATGCATGAGCAGAGTTATCGTATGTGATATTTGTTTTATTTCAGTGTTGTCATGCAGTTGTTTGGCTGTCAATTCCATTATCTTACAGTGCTTGCTTTAGCAGTACAGTATGTCATTAATTATCGAAACATATTTTTAATTTATTATGATATCAGCTGCGTCTTTGTCAGTCTTAAGTCTAATGAAACGAACACAGAAAGAAATTGTGGTAAATTCTTTCCTTAAACCCTACGAAAGAAGTCACCTAGGCATAAAGAAAATCAACCACTTTCATTGTCATGGGCTATTACACAGAGGAAATAATGCTCAGTACACTAGTTCCATTGATTGTACAACGTAGGTTGCAAAACAGCATTGTGCAGTATTGCAGAAAGACCTGGAGAAATAGCACCATCCCTCAAATTGCCAATCATCCTGTGAGACCCGCTAGTTGCAATCTTACGGAACCAAAAACTAATTGTGACCAATGTATTTTTTGCCATGAACTGAGTTAAATCAGTTTCTTTGCCATCATTTTTATCGGATTGGGCGATGGAAATGATGGTACCAATGCAATTCTTGACTATAGTGAACTGAATGAGGTTCGCAGGCTCATCCGACAGGTTTTGAAGAGATGCAACTGCCGCGAGAACCTCTTCTTTAATTTCACTTCTACATCGTTCTGTAAGAGAGGAGATCATTTTTGGTGTATGAGCAATAGGAGCTCGACAGGATTTGTCCATGCTTAGATTCTGTAAGGCACAGAGCGCATACTTTCGGGCTTCTGCATCATTCGATTCAATTGAAGTTTGAAGCGTTGTCAACATTTTTTGGAACTTAAAGACTAACTGGTGGCAGTTTTTCGGATGGCGTGTAAGATGGGCAAGAATAGCGATGGCACGTGGATGAGAGGGAGACGCTTGTTTATTTGAGACCCCAATGAGGGCTTCTACTAAACTCTCTTCTCTAGCAATAGTAAACTTCAAAAGCAAAACAGGAAAAATAAAAATATTGAGGTTTTTGTTGGATAAAAAAATAGTTGAATTCTCTTCATCGCTCAGTCATGCTGCACTCACTGCATTATCTTTATTCTTGACCAAGCATAGCAAACATGCGAATGTACTCAGTCTCGCACCATGCAGAAACCTGTTTGGATCTGCATCATAGTTAATCTCTGTTGGTAAAATAGTTTGAGAATTATCTGGAGTTTTGCAGCAATTTTGCACTTTGGATCCCTTCTCAGACTGTGACATGATAGCGACCATCTCCTCATCTACTTCCTCGTCATCTTCAGAATCTGCCTCTGAAATACTACTGTTAGTTCCATCATGGGTACAGCTTCCATTTGTGTCTGACAGACTTCTCGACGAAGTACTGTCGTCATCCCCTTCACTGGAGAAGTCATCTTCTCCTGCACCTGATGCTGTACATGGACTTGATGAATTCACAAATTTATTAAGGTACCTATTCGGATAAATCTTTTTAAGACTTGGAACCTCTTGAGGCGGAATAAACTTTGGTACCTCAACCACATGTGCCAAAGCTTTCAGCAACCCAGCACACTTAACAATTAACGGCCTCGTCTCTGATGTTTTCGAGAGGTAAAGAAGGGCAGTACAGCATCCTTGTCGAGATTCACCGTTATCGCCAATGATAGTTTTGACCATATCCTCCAAGACTCCTGGTGTATTGCATATGAGCATTCGATTTTTCTTATTCACAGAAAGATTTAGGAGTGTGCTGACAATTCTATTTCTTGCTTCAGTATTAGCATTGTAGGCCAAGTCATCAGTAGTTTTTGCCTTGACATCCCCAAGGACGGAGGAAATAGCCTGGAGAACACCCATCGTCCAACAAATTTTCAAACGATTTTCTTCTTTCGCTGACAATATTTTGAGAGCTCCACAGGCATTTTTCCGTCGTGTAGCAAAAGCTCGATTAATTTCGGGAGTAGCCTTGACATTTCGCTGGATTTGAGATAGCAAATCTGCTAGCTGCTGAGATGGAGCAACCATACGATTAGTCAAGACTTGACGTACCACCACCTGTTCACGATCCTCTTTGTTATGTCGATTCCCCTTCCTTGACTGCAGATTTCGATCAACCACTTGCTGGATCCCTTTCCATTCACATCCTCGACTTTCAGTTGGATCATCATCAAAGGTTAATCCCCCCGGACTAACTAGTTCTCCAGTGGGGGAGTCTGCAGCAATATCTGGTGGCGAATCATCTTCCTCGTTGGTATGACCCTCCGGGGCCATGAGTCCTGCCTCAAACATTCGATCTGGCGTGAGAAGTGATACAATGGAGGCTGCTGCCTTATGATGAAAAATGTCCCCCCTGTTTATGATAGAGGGCGTTGTAGCCTCACTCCACACCTCATTTTGGAAACACTGTGAATCTGAGTGGCCACTTATAAGGTGGCTGTTATCATTGTTCGTAGAGTATTTCCCAAGTTGGCTCTGACGCATTCGAGTGGCTGCTACAGTGGAATCATTTTCGAAAGTAGAGTACTGTTCCATCTCATCACCACTAAACATTTCCACTTCTCCAGATAGATTGGAACACTGGAATTGAATACTGGTGAAATTGGCGGCATCACGGACCTCTTCACCATTGACTCCATCCTTTAAATCAGGGAGGAACTCTTTGTGAAGAGGGGCATTTTCATCAAGGTAACTAGGAAGTAGGGTACAATCTTCTTCGGAGTCACTAATAAAAGAGCGCGTAAGATCGTTCCAAGCTGGGGAAGACGGCTTGCCATAGCGCAAAACAGGAGAGCCATGTTGGCGCATTTGTCGTTGTTGGGCTGCTTTGTCGCTCTCAGGTGTGACAACACTGCATGTTTCTACCTTGGGCGTCGGACATCGCTGTGGTGGTTCCTTCGTTTCCTCAGCAACGACGTTCATTGTCGGCGGTGCCACCTTGATGGGCGTAACTAGACTCGTCATCGTCATGTTCACCGGCACAATGTCGTCCTCCATTGGCTTGGAGCTTGCTGGTTCTGTATTCTCAGTTGGCGCATTGGTCGACGTCTGGCCTGTTTCTTCTTTCTCCTTCATTCGTCGCATTCGACGTTGGCGCGCTCTGGCCGTCATGGCCACTTTGTACCGGTGCGATCGAGTTACGGCAGAGGCGGCCATGGAGTTCAGATCACCGTTGGACATGATGGAATCTTCGCTGTAGACAGACGAGGGGGTGAGCGGAGACACGGGAGAGTCCATGGTCGCCATCATATTAGTTTGCACCCTACCAAGAGAGTGATTTGTTTCAGGAGCACCCGACGATGAAGGAAGATGCAAATTCGTGAGTACAGATGTGCACCAGATAGGATCATTCCTTTCTGAAGTTACACACAAGATTTCGATTTCGTGCGCTCATCTTTCCCCTTCTTTCCATTGTCTCTCTCCATATCCCGGGTTCGTTAGTCTTGTAAGTTTGAACAACTACTTTGCGATCGGCAGGGGAAACAGTAGTGATATAGCCCTGCTTCGCGCATTTCAAATATTTCGACTCCTACAGACATAGGAATCGTTCGTAGAATCAGTATCGTTTTCAGTACCATGCTTACTATACTTTGTATAATCCTCCTGGTTCGTATGTATGCAACCGGATGAAGGAGATTGAATGCCAATTCTACATGAACGGAAGAAAGCAAATTTGAATTTTCTATCTGACGAGAAAGGGTTCGGTAGTTTACCAGCGTATGTACAAAGGGAGCAAGTTCCACACATTTGTTCGACGCAGGAGCGGTGAGTTTTGGGCGAGAAGCAGATGGAGGAGATTTCTCGACCTTTCTTATCGTAAGGTTCGAATTTTCGGTGGACAACGCCCTCTCGAGAAACGAACGATCGGTTGCCGACAAAAGTGAGGACCTCGTCTACGTAGCGCGGTCTTGTAAACAAGTGATTGAGGTTGGTAGCAGCGGGACAGACAAGGTCTCTTACAAGAGTCGTTTCAGTTGAGCACATAACTCCAACCACTCTCTGGTGTGCAGCTACCGTATCAGCTCCCACTTGGACACACTACTGTATTGTGCTACTCCAGCGCACAGTATTCTATCAACCATGTCCGACAGTCCCACGACGACCACCACCTTGTCTTCCAGCAGCACTTCCGCAGCGATGCCACCAATGCTGCCCAGCGCCTCCTCCGAAGATGACGACCATGATATGACTGCTGACGAAGTGGCGCTCATGGTGAAGAACGCCCTGCGTAAGGCCCGCCGAGCAATGCATGATGGACTCTACTCCAACAGCAGCAGCACTGACGCGGCCAAGGACCTTCCCACTGACAATGCCGTCAACAATAACAATATGGACCATGATGATGGTCTCAAGTTGGAGCATGCGGAGAAGCAGTCGTCATTGTCGTTTCTTTCGGGCGGAGACAGCGGCAGCTTGGCGGGATCGTTCGGTAATGATGAGGGTGACAAACACCCAGACAAATCAAAGAATCTTCTTGCTATATTAGAGACGAATGATGGAGACGCCACTAACGAGGATGATCTGGCGAGGAGGATTGAAGAGGAGATCAAGGGTGCCAGGGCGTTTGCGGAAAAGGTTTATTATGGAGGAAAACAATCAATCTCACTTTTGGAAGAGGAAGATGCTACGAAGAACGTAGAAAAGACACCTCATTCTCCATTATCCAAGGCAGGGATTATTGATCGCACTGTTGGAGGAAAAAAGGCTGGGGTCAAAAGTGTGGCAAGCATGGACACGGAATACATATCCAACAAATCGCCAATGAATCGATCTCCACCCGGAAGTAACAACAGAGGAGCATATACCAAAAACTCGGTGACAATGGCGAATGATAAGACAGGAAATCAGCGAATCAGTTCGCCTGTCTCAAAGAAGGACTCAGGTATTCACGGTCAGATTGCAGACTCTGACTTTGCCTATACTCCTTTCGGAATGAATAACAGCACTGACGAACCAGAGGATGAGAATCATGTTACCATATGGAGAAGAGATAAAATTATTGATAAGCAAATTTACAAAAAGGCATCTGTCCAACGAAATCAACCGAAACAGTCTTCATCCAATCAACATAACGAACAATCCTACTCAAAAAGTCTCAGTGATAATCCTAATTCACCACCCCATGATCAACTTAACTCATCCTTTCACATCCATGGTAAAAGTTCGAAGCCTATTTCCATCAAAAATGAGCATACTCGTGAAAATCGTCAAGTTGTGTTCCGTCATCCTTATCCCCTGCCTCCTCCGCCCAGTATACCTAGATCAGATCAACTTATTATTGCAGAACACGGTGTCAGAGAAACTCAACCAAAGTTTAAAGTAGTTCTACCTGATCAAGATTTACTCCAACTTATCCGTGCAGCTCAGGATGAAAGCCTCGTCCGGAGAAGCAATGCCTGTGGAGCACTCAAAGTCCTTTCTAGCAAAGAAGGAAACAGGGCGAAAATGTGTCGCACACACGGACTACTCGATGCTCTGGTCACTGCAGCAATGGACGACGCTGTGGATTCGGATGCTCTTGATGCACGCACCCGATCAGTCACCACCATTCTATACTTATCGGAGCCCAAGGACAATCGAATTATTTTGGCAAGACATCCCGATTTACTTCGTGTTCTTGTCAAAGTAGTGGAGGAAGATACAGGTGAGGCTCGATTACGGGCATGTGGTACCTTGGCAACATTGGCCAAAACTCCGCAGAACCGGGGCTTCATTTGTAATACAGAGGGATTGCCGCTTGTTCTGAGTAAATTGATGTTACTGAATGTCAAGAAGCCGGAGAAAGACCAAGACAGCAAAGGTAACGCATTTCGAGATGTTAGTGGTGTTGAAGATATGGGGGAGGAAGGTGGACTAGAAAGACCCAGGACTGCGGAATCACGAGATGATTCTACTTTGAGAGATGATGATACCATGGATTCGTTTCTTTCTGAAGATGAACGAATGTTGTCCAATACTTTTTCTGGTACCGGCACATTTACTGAAGATGATTTTACTCTTCAGGAACAGGATTCTGATGAAGACAATAGCTATGGTGAATCGAACGAGGAATATGGATATTCTTCTGGAGAATCCACCATAGATGATGGGAGTATCCAAGAAGAGGAAGGGGTGGAAATGCAAATTAGCAGTCTAAAGAAATTGAATATCGAAAACCATTCGGACTTTTTGGCGATGAGTCAACTTAGTGCATGTGCCACCTTGTCTCACTTGACAAAGCATTGTGCAAATGCTGTATGTATCAGGATTTCACATCATTAATGTTCTTTTTGTTCATTGCAGCTCACATACGCTTCTTTATGTTTTCTTGGTACTGCAGCCCATTCTTGCAAGAAATGATCAGATGTGTGAAAATTTACTCGTTATTTCAAGCATCTTTGATAACCCCCTTCACACAAGATGCTTGGAAATTATATGCAACCTCACCCGTTTCCCATCAAATAATGCACGTCTTGCGGCCAATCCCAAAGTTGTTGAAACACTCATCATATGTGGCAAGTCCAAAATTCAAGAGGATAGAATGTGGGCAATTCGATCTATCCAAAACTTGTGTTCAGATGCATCTAGCAAGGTGACTCTGTCGACAGGTCCTATTCTTTCCTTACTCAGCACATCAGCGATGAGGAAGGATTATGAAGAGCAATACGCAGCAGTAGGGGCCCTCATGAATCTTTCAACAGAGCCAGGTTCAATTGTTCCTTTGACCAATACCAAGACTGTGGTGGCAACACTCGTTCATTTGGCTCATAGTCCTAACACTGCAGCCGCTGTTAGAAAAATTGCTTGTGATTCTTTAGCCACTATTGGACTGTGGCTTCAAACGTTGGCAAGCGCAGGAACCGTCCCGGAGGATGTTCCATTTAGTCCGCTTCCCACTCATTCGGCCACAGGTTGGCTACGCTGGGATCGCTGAAGTTTTTGCACGATCGAATCCACTCCTTGATAATTGACACTCTTTCATCGTTGACAAAGGGCATTAAATCTAATCAAATCATTATTTGTTACTATGTCACGACAATGACAGTCTAAAGTATGAGAACTAGAATAAATTTAATTTTAATTCATTTTGAATTCACGTAAGGTTAAAAATCAAACGAAAGAACTATTATTGCAATTGAGTAATTTATTTCACGATATTCGAGACATGAGTTCACTCTTGCTGCTTCAAAAGGACTCAGTCATCATCTGTAGCTAATGTTCATCAATGTACTTGAGCACGCAAGGGTTCGAAAGTGTATCTAAGGTCTGATACTTTAAGTTTGTAGTACTGCAAAGTTACCGTCATTGCATCTAGTCCTCATTAGATTACATTTCTATGACACAACCAAGAGCTGTATTAGCATGCGAACAAGCATCGTATATGTCGTTCAACAAGGCTTTGCGTTTACTAGCGAATACGCCTGAGACACCAACTAATGCGCCCTGATTTCTACATAAGGACACAATTTTTCCTATCGATGAAATCGCACAATCTTTCAAAGTTGTGCGCGGGTTGATGGTAGATAATATACCAATCATTCTGAAGAGAACATTTCTACAAGTACTTGTTACATTTTGTCCGTTATCTTCACGGAGTAAAGAAACAGGGACACCTACCGGACCAATCACCAGGTGGAATGAGTCAACCAAAACGGCTAGCGATGCTTTTACGAGTTGTGCTGCTATTGCTTCTCCCATTTGAAAATAGGAAACTGCTATTCTCAGAGAAGCCTCTGCAGCATTGAGACGTTCGGATGCAGTGAGCGACCCCTTCTGCGACAACAGTGATGTGAGGAGAGGTGCATCTAGAAATGATTCTGGTATAAACTTTACAAGCCAGTCAACAGACTCGTATGCCAAACCTTGTCGGATTAATGAAGCAATCATACCTTGCCATCGGGATGCAATTGATCGAATCATGTACACTGACATAAGACAGTGCGTTGGAAGCGCTTTCCCATTAACTACGCTGCCAAAGAGAAATCCACACTGGCAAGCAAAGAGTACACACCTCACAATGATAGAATCTCTTGCAGCTAAAAATTGCAATGCAACTCTTCTGGTTTCTGAATTCTCCATGATCAAACATTCATTTGCTTCCATGAGATTTTGAAGGACTTTCAAAAGAATGCATCTAACACCCCTGCATTTCCAGACACTGGCTCGTGCCTTTAACAAAATCAAGGGATCTTTGCACAATGCCATATAGCTAAAAAACTTCGGTTGATCATGTTCTGTCGATAGAATTGCTCTTACTACAGCCAAATGGACATCAGATGGAGAGGACCGACAGGAGAGAAACATTTTTTCCGCAATCATTCCTGATGGATCAATGCTACTCTTCTCATCCAAACAATCGCAGATTGCTCGGTAAACCATTGACGGTGTAGTCATGGTATCTGTGGTGTTAATACTGGAAACTCCTGCATGATCTCTACGGAGCCAGAAAGTGTTTTCCACATCATACACAATATCAGGACAGTGAGTGGACACTGCATCCTTTAGCGCAGTGTAGAACAACCGAAAATTATGTTTTTGTTTTTCATTACCAGCCTTGTAAGTATTGCAAAATGACTTCATCACAAAAAGCACTGGCTTTAGTGGAAGTGATCTTGGATGGATTGTAAATGGTGATTTAGGTTTGTTTTTGAGAAAGAGAAGTGCATAAAGTAATTGTAGTGCGAATTGATGTATCAATAAATGCATGTCTGTTTCAGATTCATTCCAGGGAATTGAGCGAGCCAGGTGATCCAATGACAAAGGAAGAATCAGTGGAATATGAGGTTCAGGTCTGTTGAGAAGCATCTTTATACTCGTGCGTATCAGTTCGATTGAGCGGCTAGTGTTAATCAATGCCTCGCAATGACTCGGTAGGGAAAAAATATTCTTCATCAGCACATCCAGTTGCCTTGACTCGGTAGAATCACTTTTATGCATGTTATAAATCGCCACAGTAGGATCATGTGTGACAAATCTAATGGATAGAGCGACGTTATGAATGTTCTTTAGCTTTTCATGATGAACATGGGACAATATTCGATCGCAAGTATTTGATATTTGATTGATTTCATCTTCTTCTGACAGTAAACAATCTAGATCAGAGTAATTATGAAAAGGATATAAAGTTTTAAGAATCATACGTCGCACATTTGTCGAGTCATGATGAATTAAATACCCGGCGAAAAGGGATGAGACAAATGTACTAGTCATTGATGTCGGATGAAGCAGAAGGCTTTGTAGACAATCATAACAGGATTCATTGATCAATGAATCCATGGATGGGTTCATTGATACCGCCATCGAACATATTTTTGAACATGTGATGAAGGCAGCAGAGAGTGCTACTCTGAACAGCTGATCAGATGAAGATTCTTTTGGCAAGTCGGCTTCAACGGTTATTGCTACATGTTTTGAGAAACGCCCTATTGATGCAATGGTATCCGCTACAATCGCAGAACAGGACCCACTTTCGCCAAGTCCAATGCAATGCACTAATATTGCATATGCTTGTATCAATAATGCTATCTCACCCAGACAGCAAGTATCATTATTTTGAACAACATCAGATATATCTTGAGATGATTGCAGTTTTTTAAATGAAAGAATTATTCTTTTTGATAAACATATTCTGGCATTGTCTGCCAAAGTTTTATCGTAAATCAGAGCCTTATGAAGATTTATTGAACCAATGCGTTTAGGGTAATAAGATTGTTTCGGTAAGGGGTTAATGATAGCACCTTTCTTCCGTGATACCATTCTTTCTCGCAGTGATGTAGGTTGTGTTGCCTTTTGCTCACTATAGGAAGAATCGGTAGTATTCATTAGGTCACCTTTAATTGATTCAGTTGAACTGATAGACTTCTGTGATTGACTGTGACAATTTTCAGCATGTGAGGGACTCTTAGGTGATAAAGTTTTAACTGTTGATGAAGTGCTCTCATTGCTTTGCCTCACTGACGATTGAGGCATTAGAGTCTCAACAATGAATGCGGCCGCGCCAATGTAATCATACTCAATCAACAGTGACAGCACTAATTCGTGCATAGTATTATGCTCTCTTAGCATTGATATTGTATTGAACGCTTCACGCCGAGAGAGTAATGATATTCTTTTTGCAGACTCAATGGAAGTGCGCATAATTTGTACATGTTTTTCTCTTGAAAGATCATCTATATCTTTAACTTGATAGGATAAATATTTATCTACCATATTGTATGCATTGATAGCGCCACGGAGAAGACATGAAATCGCTGCGGGGCAGTTTGAGGCCATGATCTCAAAGAGATCAGGTGCTTGAGGTGCAGCTGATCGGCAAAGTGCGCACTGCACCCGATCATATTGTGTTTTCCAGGAAATATTAGCATGACGAAATGTACTGTAAATTTATTATCATGACAAACTTACTGCCACATGCTCATGCCTCAATACAGGAGCATGGTGCATCAACAATGGCACCATAATTGATAAAAAAGAGGAGCATCCACTCATTGAAGATGACATCATATCAGTTTCTAAAAAAATGGAATCAGACTTTAGAAATATTCCAGGTCTCATCAAGGTAGCCTCCTCATTTTTTTCTCTCCCACTGGATACAAACTCACTGTCCAAGCGAGGATCGCAATTGGAAAATTCGTTTGACTCAAATGATGACTTTACCAATAAGATGAGATCCTGCAAAGTTTTTCGCAAGCTATACTCAAGAGAGTCATTCTCTTTAGAACAGACATAAGTGGAAAAGGAACATACATCGAAATCATCATCTTTTATAGAGAGACTTTCGTTGACGAAATCATTTGTCCGAGGCCTTTCACATTCGTCAGTTGATTCCGGAACTACGTCATCATCATCATAACTTGATTCTAAATCGCTTTCATCATGACAAGAATCAACTCTTTGTTTTTTTGGTCTTGGATGTTCATGTTCTTCACCTCCTCTTTTTTTGTTTTTTCCTTTATTTGGCAACTTACTTAAGGCAATATCTAAGTTTTTGGTATTCCAATGAATTTTATTTACCCCAGTATCAGGAATAAAGTTCGATGCTTTATTGAGTTTACATCGAGATAGAGGAGAGACATTTCCAATAGTACTATTACATAGAGATGGCGCTATAACTGATACTAAGAGCTCTATATCATCTGCATCAGGATGAGCTGCAGCAATATCTTCAAGCAGTGGAATGATTGAATCAAGATGAGGAAGTGACGTTGACAGATGAGAAGATTTTTCTTCGTCTAACGGCGCCAATGATGATAAATTAACAGAGTGTGATTGAGCAGCATGGAGCCATCTTACTAGCAGAGGTAGGCGCATGCCAATACTCGTGGCTTCAGCCTGTATAGAGCATTGAGAAGATGGAAGTGATGGCAGGGCCAGCGCCGATTCGAATTCTCCAATGGATAAGAGATCATGAAGTACCAATTTATTCTCATTTTCATCTCTGGTCCTAACATCTGGGGTGGTAAAGATCTGCATCGTCGGAGATAGCAGTTGTTCAACAGTAGAATTGGACATCACGATTAACGTGCATTTCAAGTTATCACACAACAAGATAAATCTTGAAGCCTAAGGGGCGGGTTACACATGTCGCCGACACGCAAAAACGACCCTAAGTAGAATTTTTATTTTGACACAAGCTTGTGCGCTTCGCGCCTCGCTTGTGCACGCACAATCGGCAGTGCTCGCGGTGCTTGCATGCTCATGCTTCGCACTCGCTTGGTCTGAGTTTCAATTGAGTTTC
>JALLAW010000207.1:0-15769 GCA_036939535.1 Cyclotella kingstonii | reverse complement strand
AAACGGGTTCTAACCAGTTACATCTGGCCCCTAGTTATAAACGGTTACTAACATGGATATTACTCCTACTACAGTACGATACTAAAGATATTATTCGTACTGAGGTGAGTATGGTACATTGAATTCTTAACCAAACCGGTTGGCAGCTCAAAATCCCTCTTCCGAAGAAAATTGCCAGGACCATGTGAGAAAAAACATAAAACCTGAAGCTTTTTATTATCCTGAGACAAAAAATGACAAAAATATTGTGGAATCACCCCCCCCCCCTGAAATCACAACCTCACACCCATTTCTCTGTTCATAAATACATAGTAGGACCATGAATTCTGATGCCAATATCTCCATCATTCATGAGCAGCTGCAAATAGGCTCATTCTATTCCTCCTCTTCCTGCAACAATTCACTTACTCTCTCTGCCAACAGGCACTCTCTCTCCAACCTTAGCAAATATGAATTGGCATGCATGAGCAATGCTGAGAGATATTACAGCAAGGTGGAGTGCTGCATAAAGATACTTGAGGCCATGAGCCATAGCAATCATATCAGAGAAGAGTCTATCATCATCATCAAAGAATCATAATGGTGTAGCATCCTCATTGTCCAGATTCAACAGAGCAGGAATCACTATGCAAAGGAGGCCAGGTAATACCTTGAGCATCTCAATGGTTTGTCCTTATCCAAAGGCATCGAATTAGGTGAAAATTCATGACTGAATAGAAATGCATTCGATTTCAAATCATTTTGATGTTGACTTCTTGGTGGATACAGTGTCTATTTGAAAGGATGATGCAATGGATGTCCATGAGGAGACTGTGGAAGAAAATGAGCTGCAGATATATGGAAATTTGCAACATCCAATCCTGTTGTAGCAATATAGGTTTGGTTCTTGAAAGAGTTATACACAGACTCTATGAGCTGTAATGTGGGCAATTAAGAGAAATTCTAAGACTGTGCATACATTGAAGAATCTCGTCATGGGCACCAAGAGTTTTGCAGAATCTCATGAGCTATTAGGAGTATTGGGGTATCTCCCCCTCTTCCTCCTATTAAGTGGTGCAGAAGAGGAGGATGCTCAGAGTTATTGCCACTGCCATTTTGTGATATAAGACAGATGATAATCACTGTGATGTATTGTATCTTTCTTTGATACATTTTGATACATTCTGATTCATTTTGATAAATATTATTGTACACAGTTACGGGTTGCCTCCTAAATTGATACTGATGTACCAAATCATTTCAAAGATAATGAACTCATGAATTTGAGAAGGCTTCACAAAGAAATTTTCAATGCGAATGGCTCCTAAAAATGCAAAGGTTTTGAAACAAATTGGAATGATTTGATGCAAAAATTGGTACACTAAGGATTTGCTCCATTACTTAGCCAGTATGGTAGTGTGATTCAACTACTGAAATTAAGACAATTTGAATAAGTATTAATCCAAAGTGAGTCATAATTTCAAATCCTTATATTTGCTACAAGAGATGGATGTTGAAAATGAGAAGACAAAGGATTCAGGTGATCTTTAAGTGATATCATCATCTCCACCATTGCTTCAGAAATATCAATGTTATTTGTATGGGATTGCATCATTTTTAAACAGTCATATTACTGAGTATGCCACGCAAGAAACAATACATACAATTGATTTGAGACAACAGCAAAATGATAAATGCAATCAAATACAGTAGTGTCATGATTGATCTATGGAAGGAGTAGAAAAATAAAAGTCACTTTATTGCTGAGTGGATGGTAGGAATAACCTGATTGAAAGCAGATAGAAGAAAAGAGTGCGTCATCAAGACCCTTAATGATGATTAGTTATAGAGCTCAATTTAGTGTGACTTTTCTTAATCACTTTTAAATTTGAGAGTTTTCACATTGTTTATACTCTCTGTGAAACCCACCTTTGGTACCAAAAGGGCCAATGAAATACATCATAGCTTTTATCATTATATTATATCTCATCCAGTATACATATCCCTACTTCCTTTGATTTCATGGTATATTCTGATGGTTATGTGGTTTTATTGGCTTGGGCTTGGGCTTGGGCTTGGTATTTAATCTAAGATGGCTGTATTACATTTTTTTAAAGAAAAAAATGATAGATTGAGATGACTCATCTTACATTAAGAGGGGCAGCAGCATGTTTGCTCTATGACAAGTTAGTCAACTATTTGTTGATATCTCATTTGCGTTCGCTCAATGTTGCATTGTAAATTCGAATGAAAAACGACAATGGATATTCAGTACAAATTATGTCAAGATGTAAAGTGAAGATGATGTTATCTTTCACTAAAACACTATCCTCTTCTTGTGAAACGACCTGCAATAGTTTTTCAAAACTATCGCAGGCTAGATATTCAACAAAATTGCTTGTAACGGTCTCAGCTCGTAATGAATGAAATCCATACATTCAGAAAAAGACTCTCGCTGTATCACTATGATACCATTGATGAGCACTGTCAGTTAAAAATAATTTGTTTTACCAATATTTTTAAATGAGCAGTCAATATCTCTTTAATGACTATGCATAAAACATCTTCGAAATTTTAATTCACTTTCTCTGAGTAAAGCTAAATTCGAGATGACCTCTCTGCAATGATTACGTCCTCGTCATTTTTCGTGACTCGATGTTGATAGAAGGATAGTTCTCACTGTGTTTAAGATCTCTAATATGTTGTACAATTATTTCAGGTCTTTTTATTTTCGATGAGGGCATTTCTGGAGCCGTATCATGAATGAAAGACATGCTTCGAGTAAGCAATCTTGCATCTGACATGAGTAAAAAATCTCCCCACTTTCTTTGTGTGCTTCCAAACCAAAACATCAATACGATGATCGAGATTGCCGAAACAAATGAAGCTGAGTAGAATAAACTCGGATGATCCCAAAAGATAACCCATGCTACGAGAGCCACGGCCACCATGAATAGAGGTATTCCATAAGAAAATGTTCGCAGTGTCAACCTCCAATCTGGTTCACATCTTTTCCTCCAAAATTCATCAAACGGTACTTCTCTATTGACGCAATCGTATCTTAATATAGCAACTAACATATATGTTGCATTTAATGTGCTAATGAGCATCAATGCAATCACTGATGCTGTGACAATTCCGAAGAAAGTCAACAGCACACCGTTGATTTCGTCTGGAATATTAATTTCCACTAACACAACCATAGAAAATCCCGCAATGAGTGCGGATTGGTTCGCCAAAACTTTCAACTGTTGCGCTTTTTCATCAACTGAGCGTCTTGCATCGTCGATTGCAAGACGCTCGTTTTCCAACGCTCTTTGTTTCATATCTTCCTCGCGGCATTTAACCTCCCAAGCCATATCGGCCATTTCCATGCCAGCAGCGAATCCTAACATCTTTTCAGTGTCTAACGACAACTTTATCTTTGACGCATTCTTTAGGCTAAACAGTGACCACTCTCTCTCTCTCTAGCATTGCTTTGAAACTAAGGATTAACTAAAGAAGGTGATTGCTACGAAGTGGACAACCTTAAAAAAATATTATCGATTTCGAAATCTCCTTCCCATAGAGTAGCTCGATTTTCAAATCGTCCGACGGATAATTTTGGCAGGTACAAAAAAGGTCATCGCAACGTTCCTCCAAAGCCTCATCGGCATTGCCAAAAAGAGGAAGCATATTTACGAAAAACCTTTCTCAAAATTGCATTTTTGCATTGAGATTTTCGACATTGGGTTAGATGTAGGAAGTACTATCATATTTTGTACAGAAAACTTAGAGGGTTTTCCATGCTAAAATGCATGCACAACAAAATGAACAATCAGCCATGTCAAACGCCTCTACTTCTTTGAGCTCTTATTCCAATCCTTCTTCTGCCATGGATTCTGCCCACACACAATCTGTAGCCCTAATTATTATGACACACACCACCAATTTGGACACAGATTACACTCAATAATGTCTGGTCCAAAAACTATCATCAGCTTGGAGTAAGCTAAACTCTGCTACTAATTCTACCAATTGATAGCATGGAAGAACCTCAATTACTCTATGGGAAGAAAATCTTCAACATAGGTTTGGTGGTTACTTGATGACCTCATGATGGATAGGTAACTTCTCTGCAATATCGTGTTCTTTAAAAACTCAGCAAAAGCTAACATCATCTTTCATGCCTTCATTTCAGCTTGATGGTTGCCTTTAAGAAATTTGACAACATCAAGCCACACAGGAAGTTTAAGACCATAGTAATGGCTGGCTTTGTTCATGATGTTGAACAATTCTAGATCAAAGTGTCTAATCTTTATTATGTTGATCCTTACAAGGAGTTAGCGGATAAATCTACACTGCCATGAAATCAGCATCAAAAGAGTCTTCAGATGTCAAAATTGCCATCTTCAAAGAAAAGTAAGATGATAAAAATCGAAAGGAGACTGCATAACAAATGATGGGACTCTAGCCAATTGTTTCTCCACATACATTTTTGAGTAATAATCTTGAGCTGTTTGACATTTGAGATTCTAACATAGCAAATTGCTTTGACAAACAGCCCACATAACATTATGGTGAGTTTTTTATGATAACTTTTGAATGATTTCAAGACACTGTAATTGCTCACCACATACTATTCAACTTCAGATCACTCCATTTAATCGCAAAATAATACTTTTGTAATTGAGATGAAGACAGCATTAGCTGCAGCCAAAGGCAGTTCAACAACTCTACATGAACCTTGGCTTATTCCTAGGGAAACACAGTTCCATGATGAACAATCGAAAATTGATGAATTTTCGATAGGGTCAAATGCAAAAACTGATTTATGATGGGTATGCTTGAATCATTTAAGCAGTCAATGAATGGTGGTTCATCAGGTAAGACAAACAATGAAAAAATGCGAGGTCTTGAGAAAAAAAATTCTTTTAAAAATAATGGAGTCAATTTAGATCAGGAAGTAATCACTGATAAAAATCATATGTTTGACCAACTCCGGAAGGAGCGCCGTAAAATTATGAAATTATTTTTGTTTACAACAAATAATTTATTTGTTTTCCTTGTTTCACATATTTTAATAATAAATAAAATTAGTAACACTAATATAGAGGTATGAATAATGCATTTGATTAAAGTAAATAAGGTATTTACAAGTAATTTAAAAAATTGTTGGTTGAGTATTGAATTGTGAATGAGTGGAAGATTTGCTGCCATTTAAACAAGAGTAATATTACACAATAAATGATAAACACGCAACTGCTCCTTTGCATATGGTATTTTTTTACCAAATTAAAAAAAATCAGGTGAAGCGCAAATAGGAAAAGTATTTTGAAATTCTTTAAAATTGAATTCAATGTTTTGGTGTATTGTTTTCATTCTTGCGTTGCATACTGTCTGTTCATCAGTAATCTCAATAGCAGGAACGAGAGATTTGTAGTATCAACGGACACAATGCAAGGTATTAACATTCAAACATCATCTCCAAAATCTGAAATTTGCGCCTTAATTTGCTGAATTCTTCGAAGGAATTCATCAATACTCTAAGCTGTAAAACCCCACCTACATCATGAATATGTGACAAAGCTGGGCCATACATTGTGTTTATTCCATTTGTAAGCATAAATGTCTCAATTTTCATAACATTTGTCTTTTTATAGCTTGTATAAGCAGTCTTTTGTGCAGTGAAATATTGTTCTTTTCTGGCTGCACCAACGTAATCTCCATCAGGTCAAGAAAAGTGTTTGTCGTTATTTTTCAATTGAGCAATCTATAAATCCAAAAATTAAAAATGGAACAAAGTTTAGTCGAACTTGTTCTTCGGACCAGCCATCAGGAAAATATTGAATTTATTCTTTTTTAAAAAAAAAGAGAAAGCGCTATGAATTGTGGGGAAATCATTGACGTAATCCAATAAGTTTTCATTATAAATCATTCTTCGGTTCCTTACAACAAAATACTGAATAATCCATTGTAATTCATAACTCCATCATTTGGCATGGCCTCCAAAAATCATATAACTTTATTGTTTATTTTTAAATCCAGTTTTGCATTTAGTCATCATGCATTAAAATAATTCATTAGGAATAAATCTACAACATCTGTAACCTGTATGGATGAAGATGAAGCCATCATTTTGAGCAGAAACATCTTCAAAACCAAAATGATACTAAATCTAATGCAGCTGTCGTGTTGTGAGGCTGATCAAATCATAGCATTCTTAATTTATCGAAGTCTGCAGAGTAATGTTCTTCCCTTCTATTGGTACAGATGTAGCATGTGCTTCCTCTTGGAATGGAATGTCATGATGGACGTGGTAAGTGCAGCTACTTCACAAATCGAAGTTTGTTGATAGTGTAAATGGCAAACTGGATGCAGAGAAAGTCTTCTTATAAGACATTATGGTCATAGTCATAGTAATAATAATAATAACTTAGTAAATTATAACAAGCTAATAGAAACAAAGTTTGATAGACGGAGTGTTTTTGATTGCCGCAGAACAAAACAATCACGCACAGGGTGGGTGTTTGAATAATTTTCAAACTTAAGCTTAATGTGGGAACCAAATCGAGTTGGGACTACAAAAATAAAGCTATTCAAAATAGATCAAGACAGGACGAACATGCACGACGAATTTTTTTGATGAGAAAAATACATCGACTGACAACTCTCTCCATTTCCTTTTTATAGTCGACTCGAAGCGGGCGCAAGCTCGATAAGAACCGCTCCGTAGAACTATAATGTTTCTAACCTCTATCCCATGTCCACCATTTGATCCTCTACATCAGAGCCGAATTCAATCTCCGACACCGAACGATTTCTATCAACCTGCTGCTCATTCTCATCATCACAGATATCCACTTCTGAGCGAGGTTTCTTCTACTGCGGCTCATCGTGAAAGCGCTGTGGCCGAATATTGAGACTTTTGCCGAGTTCTCTTGTAGCAATATTAATAGGGTCGACAAGGGCCGCGCTGGAGTCTGAGGCCGGAGTGGAGTCCCTGAAGTGGAGTTCTGCTGGTAGCGGGAGATCTATGGAGCGCTGTCCATGAAAGCGAAAAGGCGATAACACTCATGGTCCCTATTCTTGGTAGCTCCAGCCTGTAAACACAATCCTGACAGAATCGCCGTTTCTCCCGGGTGGATGAGTTTTTCAACCATGTCCGAGTACGAATCATCTATACTAATTAGATGAGCGAGGTTGAGGGGTCTAGGGCGACGAGGTTATTTAGAGGTCTATCTAGGATATGTCTGTTGGTGGGTGCCCTATCAAAATCCGTGTGAAGACGAAAAGTGCAGCAGTCGTATTGGCTTGGAGCATTGGGAGCTGACCAAGAGGCGCCAACCTTGAGAAAGGTTAAATTAGGGTAGGTCAGCTGGATGTGAAAAAATATGGGTCCGAGGGCATCTTTCACACAGTTTTGGAGCTCATATAGTCGACGAGATGGCTTGAGATCGTCATATAGCGCAAGCAGATACTTTCTGTTACCATTACACCCTGTGAGAGTCAACCAGTATGATTGTGGCACCGATAAGAGTCGTTCCTTGACGTTTTTGATCGTACCTCCAGTAAATAAGTTACGGCTGTCCTTGAACTCATAGGTTGGCCGGAAGTCAGGTTGTGGCAGTCGTGAGCATTGTAGGGTAGAGTGAGATCAATCTCGCCGCCATTTATGAAGACTGCTCTAAAGCCGCTGCACTTCGTCTTGGTGTCAGTTCAATTTGAATTTCGGAAACAAAACCCAAGTTTGTTGGCCGAACCTCCCAAGATGGATGAGATCTCTTGACTAATCCGAAGTGTCTATCTTCTCCCAGTCCAAAATTGTTGCCCACTGGACGTTGGTTAAGCCGTATTATCCAATTATGCCTGGCATGGAGATTGTTTGAATCTTGTAAACGTTGGTATTGTCTGCGATGAATCTTAAAAGATAAGATTGACGGATGTTGGGCGTCGTTGAAACAGAGTCTCTTCTTGACTCTTCCTCCTCGTCCGGGGTTTGAGACCGCAGGAAGCAAAAATTGTTGTTCTTGATACAGCAAAGATTAATAGCGTTCCGTGAAGTATTTTCATCCGAGGACGAGAAGGATTCAAAGAGTGGGCCGAGGAGAAAAG
This sequence comes from Cyclotella kingstonii, assembly GCA_036939535.1. Taxonomy (NCBI): domain Eukaryota; phylum Bacillariophyta; class Thalassiosirophyceae; order Thalassiosirales; family Thalassiosiraceae; genus Cyclotella; species Cyclotella kingstonii. The sequence goes on along the minus strand of JALLAW010000207.1, from coordinate 7,696 downwards.
AAGTATCTCGCAACCGAGAGTCTCAGCTGTGCACCGAAGAATACCATCATCTGGAGAAGTGGTTGCCGTGGATCATAGGCATTCGAGGAGCACTGTATCTCTTTTTGAGTTCCCCAGGTCACGATACGCCTCAATAGTTCTGGCAAAGTGGCTAAACAACTCATTCTTAAGGTCATTATTCGAACCACGGAAGGCGTATGTGAGGGGAAAAAGAGCGATGCAATCGAAAAAATTGTCCCCAGGGGCGTGCAAAGGTCTGAAAATGCCAAACCGCAGATTAGGGGGTTCTCCGGCCATGATTGAGGAACTGGCTGTTGAAGCGCTGCCACCCTTGCTAGCTTCTTTAGCTCATTCTAGATCTCCTGTTGTAATGATACCTCGTCGACCATAGCTTCTTCGAAAATGCGGAAACAATCTCCATCTCGTAGGAGGAAAACTTTGAAGAAGTCGACAGGAAAACATAGGCCACATGCTCTCTTGATTGACTCGTCGATGTCGGCTGGTCTGGAAGTAGGAAACATGACGTAGTCGGAGTTCGAGTCCTTCAGATCGTAAACACTCAGGTCGATCTAGAAAATGTTGGCCACCACTGCGAAAATTCAGTCATTAATCACCAGCATCTGGGTGGCAGAGGTCAAAAGAGGGATGAAGGAGATCCAGTTAGACGTTGAACCCGAAAGAGCGTCGTGACGAAGATGAAAACGTTGAGCTTTAGATCAGACTTTTTGAAAAACAAAGTCCCAAACCAGATCAGGAGATAGGAGGCTGCTTGTTGTCTTGATCCTCCATTTGTTCACTAACTTCAGGCAGATAGGAGAGGCATGTAAAGAAGGGATCAAAAGAGCTCGAAAATTCGTCGTCTGACATAAGCAGACCCATGTTTGTAACGTAGAGAACCGATGACCGATACCTTTTGACAAGTAATTGTTTCCAGAACTTGATGTCTGGTTTCTGGACAGTACCTTCCTTTGACTTTTGTTACCAAATGCTCCGGGGGGATTTGACATCCTGAAGGTTAGAGGACGTTGAGATTTTGCGGGCGGAGGGTGGCTTGGAGCTCAAATTTTTTGGGAGGGTGGATGAGAGAGGTACGACTACTGAAGGTACACTAAGAGCGGAAGTGAAGGATTCCGATCGGCTGATAGAAGATTCCATTACTGACACTACATCCTAATCAAGAAGTTCCATGCCAGGGGGGTAATCTATTATTTGGGTCAATCGTTGTTTTAGAAGAAATTGATGTAGCTTCCTGATAGAAACCCCTATCAACCTGACTCTGGGCGGGATTGTTTTCCAGATAGGAATGGAGAATTGGTGATTTCCGTGCCTTCCAACTTGGTTGTCATTGCTGCCACATGGGAGTCGAAGAGCATGGCGCGATCACGAGGGGAGAGTCGGCTGATATTTTTCTGATTTTCCGATTGCACTTCACCAAGTCCATTTCGATTCTCGCGTTCCTGTATAATTTGGATATGCTACTGCTTCCACAGGTGGGGGACTTGTGATTCTTTATTCCAGTGTCCTCGTGAAGGGCTTCGATCTTCTTGACGAGGCACTTCCTGCAGAAGACACGGAGGCAGGTCTGGGGTCTGGGGTCTGGGTGCTCATGTGAGTAGCTTCGGGCAGAGCGGGCACTTCAGTGCCTCAATGCACTTGGTGAGGGCTTGGGAGAGGACGAAAGGAAATACAGCGGCGGACATAGTGGGGAAGATAAAAGCGATGGATAGGGAGTGGAGGGATGACGACGTTGGTGTGATGTTGCCGTTGTGGCTGCAGCGGTCAGGTTAGTTACGGGACTAATGCGAATACTGATGAAGACGCTTGGCGTCCGGATTTGAGAAGGACGTGTGCAACCACCGACTCTGGACCGTTCTGAGAGTGTCTTGGGGAGAAAAATCGTTAACCAGTGGATTATGAAGATGAGTGTCGACTCCATCCACCACTTTGCGTTCTCAATTTTCCCTTCAGGTAGAAGTTCTGGAACCAGAGGCTGCCCCATCTGGGTCATGATTCAATTGGAGTACGGTCGCGAAATCCAGAAATAATTATCAATGACCCCCGGTCTAACTTTTGATTCCAATCCATTTCCAGCTCTGTAACAAACAGTTTTTTCCCACTTTTACGAAAATCCCGGCCTCCAGATCTTAGCCACCACTCTCACTAGACATCATTCATCATGCAGTTTATCGATTTCGGCCTCAGGACGTCCCACCTTCAAAGGAGTGGAAACACAATGCTTAGCCAAGGGGTCTTAAATAAAGACGGGTATCGCTCGATACTTACACGCCAAAAGTAGCTAGAGGCAGGTCAGCATAAAGTTCCACATTAGTTCCCAGACCCAAATAGCTCGTCTTCTTGTGGATCCGACCTTGGACACTTAGCCACCGAGGCTCTTTCTTCTCAGCTTGTTCTCCACCATGGAGTATATCCGGTTCTGAGCCTTTCCAGCATCCTACGACACCGGACAGTCCTAAGACTTCAATTCTGTTATGTTACCTGATTGATTTAAGATCCCGAGTAGTTCCAGCCGCAATGATCTCAGAGCCGTCCAAATCAACTACTCCAACCAGCGTCCAGATCAAATATTGCCTCTCGAGAGAGAGGAATGTTTTCGTGGCATCGAGCCGACCTAAGTCTTTCGAAGCCGAGAGGACGCATATGTCTAAGGCTGGAAGACTTTTTCCGTCATTTCTCGTCTTTGAGGGATTTCCCGTCTCTGGGTCTTTTCCGGCTTCCTCCTGGGCCTACGAAATTTCTTCGGCCTCCAAAGCTCTCTTGGTAACCAATATTCTCCCGCTACTCGTACATATTTCTCTCTAGAACTATACGTCCAGAATAGGGCTTCCAATAAAGGTTAAAAGAGAACTTCCCTAATTTAAGTCGACTTCGGCATCTGAACGTTACCGGCTTCCTGGTTTTCTATTCCAGATAGTCTCCAGCCTCCGAGTCCACTCGGTCAAAACCGTTTCTAGTGCCCGAGTTCCTGGCTTCCATGTTATCTCTCCCTTTTTGGCTAGCCTCCAGATCAATTTTGCCTCTCAGAGAAGATATTCTTTAGACGATCTAAGTCTCTTAAGAGCAGGAAGCACATATGTGTCCAAGATCGAAGATTTTTAGTCATCTCCTGTCTTTGAGGCCTTTTCCGTCTCTGAGTCGTTTCCGATTTCCAAGTCTTTCACAGCTTCCGAAAAGTCCTCGGCCTCCAAGTCTCTCTCTACATACAGTAATCTCCCACAATCCTCACACTTTTATTCTCTAGATTTGTACGTCAAGAACACGGCTTCTTACAAAAGAGTTTACTGGAGGACTTCCCAAATTTTAGTCGATTTCAGCTTCTGAACGTTGCCAGTCTCCTGGGTTTTCATACTCCAAATAGCCTCCAGAGTCTGTTGCTAGGTGGTAACTGGACAGACCATATGTCTCGCCCAGCCAGCCATTCCTAGCACTGTTGCTAATTGGTGGCTGGACAGGCCACATCGCTCTCCCAGCCATACATTTCTAGCTCAGAGCACAGCCACAACATAATAGTAGCGTAGCTCAGCACCATTGCTCATAAATTAGTCAAGTAGTATCTACCACCACCATGGTGCTCTTCTTCAAAAAATACTCTTCCAATCCGACGTAATCTGCGCCGATAGAAACAAATTAGAAGAAATGGTGTTTGAACAGAATCGAACTTTATGTTCAGTTTCATATTCCCAAGAGAGGAACCCAGCAAAGAAAAATGGAAGATTTGGGATAAGTTTTGGACAAACTGGCAGGTCAAAATCGGGTTAGGGGCTAAGTTTTCAATATCGCGTGACGATATTGACAGCAACAGTATCTTCTTCAGAATCAAAGCATGGTATGGAGCATGAATGCTAAAAATTTGACGATAAAATGGGGTGTAATATCTTAATCACTGATCGCGACGACGGACGGGATTTACGATTGTATTAGGGCCTCAAGGATAAGTGGATGGAGGTGCGTAATACTCTGTACAAGGAAAAGACCTGGTTTAGAGGTAGAAGTTGTGGAACAATCCAAAGATGATTGTTCATTCAGAGCAGAATTACTATTGCTCAACACAATTCATGTACAAATCGCCTCAATGTCGGAATAAATAACCTCGAACTGGTCGATAAAAGTAATTTGTGACAATGAGAATACCCTATGGAGAGCATCATTTATTCTGAGGAGAATCAGCTGAACCACAAAATGTGCAGATATTAACAGAGGCTTTACATGGGTTAAAGAAAGGATTATAGGGCTCATCAATTGCGAACATATAAACGCGCATATGGATCAGCTGGTATTGTGGCATCTCCTCAGTCTTCCATACCGGATAAATTTCTGGTGCGACCAATTTGCTAAAAGAGCAGTGAAAGGCAGCATGTCTGCATCCTTAGAGAGTCATAACACTATTCCTATGTAATTAGCGGCTATAACTATAGATAGGGAAAAATCGACTCAAGATATAAGAGAACCTATCAGATAGGCACTAGCCATAAGAAAAGCCAAAAAATCTTGTGGAAAAAGAAGAATGACACATAGATTGAAGATTAATTCCAAGATGTGGACTGAAGAAACCTAAACGGTGCTCTCAAAAAAACTACAGAGATGCACCAAGTCAGGCTAGTGAAACAAGATTCGGGGTCTTGCGGGACAAGAGTGCAGGTAGAAAGATTCAAAAGAAGCCAAGGTAATTCTCGCTGCACGAATTGCAACGAGAGAGCGACAGCTGCTCATCTGATGATGTTCACAGACTCAGGAAAAACCCACTTGATCACAGAAGGTATCAAAGACTTGACTAAATGGATGACTGATGATGACAAGACAGATGAGAAGATTTCACACTGGTTACCGTTTTATCAAAAATTTACAGGTACCCAAACATTTGAATCATTGAACACTATGCCACTTAAAATAAGGCAACTAGCCAGGAGCCATCACAGAATGGTTGGAAAACCTTCACTAAAGGAGGGGTTTCAAAAGTTTCCGGGTGTTACAAAAAGTTCATCTTAGACAAGTGAACGAGAGACGGAATAGAGATGTTTGGACGAGGGCGCTAATAAAGAAAGTAATTAACATAAGACATTCACAGTAGGTGTGTTACAACACAAATTTTCATAAGATGAAAGAAAACTTCAGTTATATGATAGATCTAGGAAACATCGATCACAGAATAGAAGAACTAGCCCAGATTTACCATGTTGAACTGCCCAAGGAGAGAAGGTATTTACCGGAGATAAATTTAACCAGACAAAATGATCATTACAATGGAAAAACATTGGATTTTTGCAATGGAAGTAGCGTTTAACAGAAGCAGTTGCCAGGGTACACAGAATACACCAGAAACCAAGAAAAGTCTAGAACGCAAACAATTAATGGCATTAGAGGAGGAAATGATTAACTTAGACAGAGACTTTGGCTCGAAAGAGAGGAGAGAGACTGAATGAAACAAAGAATACAAACAAAAATAACACAATTGCATAAGGGGTTAGTACTACCAATAGATCAATACAAACATAGAAGAGCTATCCCGGATATGACATTGACATCCCGAAAAAAGTTCCTAACTTAAATACGATTTCGCTCACCCATCTACATAGAGATTCTTTTGAAGGAAGCCAAAAAGAAATAATTGACGAATGTGGCAAAAGTGAATTCAGAGAGAATGGGAGAAATACACTGAAATTTTATTTATGTGACGTTAACTTTCAAGAGATATTAGTTGTTTGGGCAGAAAATGTAAGGGACTGTTTAAGCCGGCCCATCATCACTGAAGAAAGAAAATACAGGAAAGAAGATAATATGAGATTGCGTATTACTAATAGCACACAGAAAAAAGAAAATGTAGAGATCATGATCGTGAGACATCATGTAACAATGGAGAAAGTATGACACAACAAGGGACTCAGATCTCAGAGTGACTGAGATGAGACAACAATGACAGAAGGAGTGGGATCGATCCGAATTGAATAGAATCCATTGTATGGTGAAACCACATGCCTCATACTTCTAAGTAGCATAAAAGTTAAAATGCAAGTGCTACAGTTAAAAAGACAGGCTCGAAATCAAAATGATTATATTTTGAAATGACACATTCGAAAAGTTTATTATCAAACTAGCAATAGATTTCATTAACAGAAATAAGAGATTTTGAAGCTATGCTGGTTACGAAAATCAAATAGATTTCAGTTTTCATCATTAGATGTTATAATAATAGTGACAAGTGCTGAAAACGCAACCATGAGATTCGAAAATTGCATTACTAGGAGTTCGACTTAAATGTGAGATGACGAAGTTGCAATCGTTTAAGCTCGAAGTTGCATTCGTGTCATACCCGCAACTTTTGGATTTTGAAACGTTTCAAAATTGCAATCGTTACAGCTTGAAGTCGCATCAGATGTTGTATTGCAATCTTGTGAGCTAATAAGTACGTACATTTGTGACAGGGGGAAGTGCTATTCCACATCTGTCAGAACAAAAAGAAAGGTCATAAATAAGTATGTAGATCAATATTATAGTAATTCTTACCAGGTACGTGCTAGGAATGATGCAGCAGAACTTGAAATACTACTTATCCCGAACACACCCCAAACATGTCGTCTACCATGATCGTCTAGCCGTAATGAACTAATCAGTTTATCAAAACCTTTTGTTCTGCTACCTTATCGAAAATGGCTCGAATAAGTTCGTCTGCACCGTGAAGATCCGGGCCTACTCCGGCTCCGGCTCAAGCGGCTCATCCTCATCTTCACCGTCGTCAAGCTTAGAGCTCGTGTGGAGGAACGACAGCGATGACCGCGATATTGCTACTCCTGGAGGGAGAGAGGTGCTCGAAGAAACATCAGGCGACGCCACTGTCTCTGTTGATTGGACTGTCGGTGATTTCTTGCGGTAATTCTTCCACCTCCTGCGAACTGATCGAAGCCACCACTGCTCACGTTGCTCCTGCTGCTGCTGCCACCGTTGACAACGCATGGGGTCACCCAGACTCAAGCTGTCCTTGGCTCACTACCACTGCTACTACTCCTGGCTCCCCTGAATGATATGGTTCGGATGTTGTGGAAATTATCGAGGGGGAGAAGGCAATCTCACCTCTGCTACTCATGCTGTTGCTTCCACTCCTGCTCCTCGAGGCTATTCTAGTCCAATCTCTCCTTCCACTGCAGCTGCTGCAGCTTCTGTTCGGGTAACATATCTTGTGGACCCTCAACTCGTGGGAGAGGAAGGGGAAAAAATATTCGTCGTCAGGATGTAGAGCCGACTTTTGGACAGCTCTAGGTCCCAAAAGGACGATTGCTCCACCTACTCATATTAGTGCTCTACTTACAGCTGCTCTTGCCTCGACATCTTTTTTGGCCGTTTCTGCCAACGCTCCATTCGGTGTTCTGGAGGCCCCTATAATAAATTTGGTAGTTGATCCGACTCGTGTAGCTGGTGCAGAAGTAGCTGCACCAACAAATGCTCCTGCTGGGTTCGCTAAGTTTGTCACTCTTTCTGCTGCCATTGTTTGGCCTGCCAACTTTGTAACTAAGGAACAACTAATCACCTACAACATGCAAGGCAAAGTCGATACTTACCTTGTCTCGATTATCACTGCTGCACTTGCTCCTATTACTGCTACTGCTCTGCTTCTGCTCTGCTTCTGCTCTACTTCTGCTTCTGCTTCTGCTTCTGCTTCTGCTTCTGCTTCTGCTTCTGCTTCTGC
>JALLAW010000206.1:0-15771 GCA_036939535.1 Cyclotella kingstonii | reverse complement strand
GCTTGTATAATTTCTGAATAACCCTTGCATAATCAGCTTTTAGTTTACGAAATGAATTCAAGCATTTGGCATAAGTGTTACCAGAGAGATAGCTATTATGTGACAACATCATAAAAATTGAAGTCATTTCAACAAGCATCTCATTTTCACATGCACAATACATTTCATTTGAATTAATGTCATAATCATCACTCATTGCCACATCCTCCTCCTCCTAATTATGGTTCCCTTCTGCTCTATTCATGTTTTCTAACAAAACACTGACACTACTGTTTCCAGTAGAGTAATAAAATCCTCCACCAAAACATCATCTAAAAAGTGTTACTTGATTAAATATTTTGTATAGATATTCTATCGAAAAATGAATTTGTTATCAAAAGCAACATCACTATCATAAGCTACTTCATTTATTTCTTCCTTTGCTTGTAATTGTAGAATGATTGTTGATTTGTGCAAGTAATTTTTAATATTCGTTGGTGTAACTTCTTTCCAAGATTGTTCAACAAATAAGCCCCATGTGTAAGATTTGCTGGACCGCTATGATCCACATCTTTTGCACCACGCCTAGTAGGAGCCTTTTCATGATTAGTTTTTTGCGTTGGTGGATAGATAATGAAAATGAATGATTGCTGAGAGTAATAAATATTTGAATCTATTTTCAACAGCATGAATAATACTCATGTCTATTGTTAGAATTCAAGAGGTACTATTGGGAGGAAAGATATTTATCTTTACATTTCCTCTTACAATTTCTTCAATGTGAACTTGGTAATCTGCAAGCAATAACAAAACTGTAACTCTTTCTTTTTTGCACAGTGTAAAGGGGTACAAAATGAACAAAAAACCTGAGTCATATGTTGTAAACATTTTCCAAACTATATTCACTTGCAACCAATTTCAATGCTCAATGGCAGCTAGTAGTTCAGGATCACTTTTATCCACATTACCAGCATATCCATACATGATTTTTGAATAAAGCATGCTTACTAGTGAAGCGTTGGATCCAACCATTTGATGCAGTGAATGAGTCATTAATTTTCATCAACTTACTAAGTTCAATGGCTATGTGTTTTATTTTACATGGAGCAGGAACTTTAGCCAATCTGCAGCAAATAATCCAATCCATGAGCACGTTCTCCAGCTCTGAAAATTTTGCTGCTGCGACTTGCCTGTATGAACTTATCAGTGACTCAGGATTCAATACACAGCAGTCATTTGTTGCATCCTTTAAAAACGATATTTTTGACACCCCACTCATTACAACCAAACTCTTCTGCAACTCTCCTCTAATCCCATTCCTCTGCACATAAGTCAACTATCCTTAAACGCTGCTCATCAGGCAACCATTTTCTAACCTCTTTCCAATCAATCACTGGAAATACATTATTTTCTTGGTCACATTGTGATTTATTTCTATTAATATTGTGTGGCGAAATAGATGATTGATTAGATGGTTGCAATACGATTTTTATTATTTCCTACAGTTTGCTCATCATGCATTGGGTGTAGAAGAGAAATGTCAGTTACAGGTGGTAATAAAATACCAGATAAGACAAGAATTTCACTTGCAGGTTGAGAAACTTTGTCAGAAGGAGGAGAGCCAACTATCCCATCATCACTGCTTTCTAATGAAACATCTAGGGCGTGAAGCTTGACTCATTGTCATTTCCCGTCAAAGTTCGGATTGGAGAGTAAACAGTAGAGGAATGTGGAACAGGAGTAGGGGGGAGATTCTCATGAGTTCTCAATAAGAATATGTGGTGATTCTTATTGACATGGTAGAAGAAGACATTCCTTGTCCCCCTTAGAAGGTCAATATTTTTTGAGACGAGCTCAGGGGGATGTAAGACGGAGATGGGCTCTTCCTTGGGGCAGGTTCAACAACTTTGAGGTCTATTTGCAGGTAGATGACTGCCATCCTCTCAAACTCGCCATTCGCTTCTGGGGTTCAAACTAATTTACACTAAATTGTCAGCTTAAAGAACTCCCTCTGCAGATGTCATTTGTTTCTTCAAAGTTTAAAATTTATTTGATCTTCTTTGTAACCTTAAACTTTCTCTGCAGTAACACATATTTCACAGCTATTTTAATATTTGTTGCTATAAATGTTATCAAAAAGATATAACCTATTTTAGCACAGATCAATAACTTTTGTATAACGATAAACTTATTGATCTTGTTGATAATTCATCTAATATGAATAACATACAGAACACATGTACCCTATAGTATACCCTTCTACTACCTCTTGCAGCCTTTTCAGGGGTAGATCTGGTACACATTATTTCATTGTCTTTTTAGATGTTGATTTTAAAGACTATTTTTCATGCTTCCATTTATTGCCTCTACGATAAAGATATGGGCAATGATCCATCTTTAATATTCATTTTAAGCTTCTATCTTTTGTTTCTTTCATGTTGTGTTGAATACTTTTGTTACCTGATTTCTCAATAATATGAGCGTCATCAACCTCACTTGACAACACTTCATCATCTCCAATAGCTGTAAATCAATATTTTTACCACCAGTTGATTCTTCTTCATCAATTTGTTTCATGGTTGAATTGATCATTTTGGATTCAACATTGTCAGAATATATCTTTTCCACTTAGTTCGCTTAAATCTGAGCTGACAATAATCATTACTAATCAATTTATCAGGTGGCTCATTATCTATAGTGGAAGATGTAGTACTATCTTTACCAATGTTTGTAAATGACTTGAGAGCTGCTGTTGGACCTTTCTCCTATCCCCAAACGCCAGTGTTACATTTTCCTTTTCAATCCACTTGTCTGATCCTGAATAAAGCATTATACATTGGTCTGCACCATTCAAGCACCGTTTTCATACCTGTTTAACTATTTCATAGTAAGCCTTACTATCATCATTCCATGTACTCTCTCTAAAGATTCTTTTCACTCTTGTTGTAACTGTAATTAGGGGCTTTTCATTTTTAGGATTGATTGGAGGATGAGGTTTACTTACCAAGATTGCTTTCTCACAGACATTCTTGCATTTCTTACTAGCGAAATGACGTATGCGATGTCCCTTGGGGTAATTAGAACAAGAAATGATGAACCCTTATTACATTTTAGCTTACCATGAATCCATTTATTAGAGTTGATCTTCTTAACATATTGACCAACAAAGTGATAGAGGTCATCCATATTAGCCTTGAATGGAACAATACCTTCAACAAGATCATCTGGATCAATGTGATGTCAATGCTAATCATCTGTACTGTACAAAACATAGAGGTAAAATTACAAAGATGAATATTTAATAAGCATTGACACAATGTTTACTTCACCTTTGTAAACGAACCTTTATTCATTATTAATCTTGCTTCTCATCTCAGTGTATTTCTCATTTACTGTTGGTACACTGATTTGATGCCAATAATCTTCCTCATGTGTTTTCTCTGCAATCTTCATATGATTGAAGAAATACCCACACAGTGAGTTTTTCTGGCTAGGAGAGAAATCAACCCATTCCTTTGGCAAAAATATTAGAATTAGAAAAAGTTTGTATTTGTGAAAATCAATGATAACAGGATAGAATATAAAGTCTTGAGAATCCCACTCTCCCTCGCTGCCACATCATTTTTGATGCATTTACACTTCATTTGAACATATGTTCTCATCAATATTTTCTTCTGTGAAGCATATTCTTCCTTTAAGTGTTCATACTTCTCCCTCCAATAGGCTGCATCCTCACTGCCTTTTAATAAGCATTCCATCATAGAGTATACAATCTTCCTACTAGTATAAATCATAACTTCGATTGGCCTCATTGTCCACATTATCATCATCATCATCAGAATCATCTTCCACATAACTTCGTAGTTTAGATCAAACTGGGGTAGTCCACTCAGATTATATCAACATTCTCGAAAGTGATACTATCAGTATGGTATTAGATGACTATCATACTCTAATATACTTCTGAGGTGTCCCTGAGATTGTGAGAACATCTAATCCTTATTTATTGATGATGAATTCAAAGAAAAATCGAAAAACCTAGGTGACAATTATTGATATGATTTTCTCTCATTCTCCTGCAAGTAAATTTTGTCATCATAAATCTTGACAGCATTACTGGCAGTATGTATTCATGATTCATGAACAATTTGTTTATGCTAATCCTACACAAATGTGGCTACCAATCTGTTCAATCTCAAATTTTACTACCAAATATAAATCGTTGTAAGTTGTAGGATTCCATGATTCACGATCGATTTGCCCATGGTCCTACTACTCGATTTTTGATAACATGAAGACACAGCCAAGGTTAGCCCACTCCCCCATCCCTCCTCCATCTTATTAATGTAGGCCTCGTGTTCCTCAACGATAAGGAAGCAGATTTCAACGTTTATTTGCCGAGGAAATGGTAGAACTTCCTGAGTTTAAGAGTAGCAGCAATGTGCTGTTGGACGTCAGCGGCTGTGTTGAAAGGCACACGGTCCGACTTCACCAAGGCATGGTAAAATTAGTTGCCATCACTGGGGACATCAATGGAGATAATGGCTCCAACTCATTGCCGATCATCTCACTAGGCTGGAGTTGCAATATTTGGCTTGTGGAGGACATCTTTGATCTTAATTAGGTCTATCTTTTGGTGGAGAGCGAGGGATAGATTGAATTGGGCTGCTATCGCCACTTTATTTTGAAAAATGTTGACACATAGTAACTTTTGTGAATCTTTCTCAGAAACGATCTCAGAAACCTAACAGAAACCCTAAAATTATCAATATGTAAATCTACATGCAAAACAGCGCTGAGGAACTAGTAGTAAAAATTAAGTCTAATTCCTAAGTGACCACATATCCTCAGGGAAGGGCCGCGAAACCTGAAATGCTCAATTTGTGGCCTTTGAGCATCCCCACCAGTTGCAGTACTATTGTACAGGTAGTATCATGCCATATTCCCCCAGTACCACAGTACATTTTAGAGTCAACTATAAATGCTACACTTGAGATGTAAGGCCATGGGTAGCATGTAGCGTTTCGACCCTAGATATGGTCAAGTGTAGCATTTATGGCTTATCACTTCTTTGATCAGTATCATTAAGGCATGCCATTACTTTTGCCATCTATATTAAATACTAATTGAGTTGTCACATATTCAGAAACTAAATATCTTAACATAATAATATTTCATTAGTCAGACCCCTTCTCCTTTGTTCCTCAGTAGCTTCATCTTCCTCAATCTGCTTCAAGAAAAGTGCTTCCTATCTATCAAAAAACGTCTTCATGCCAGGAGAGTTTGAATTCCTGTTGAATAAAATCTTTATCATCAAATGTTGTTTCATTAATTCATTAATTGACTCTGTATCAGCTGCAAACTTGACCAGTGCAGTTTTCAGAAATCCTCTCTCTGAGGAAGATGCAGAAGAAACATTGTCTTTTTTAGCGCTCTCTTTCCTCATTCCTGAAATTGCCTCCAGCTGCTCTAAACTTGATTGTAATGCCTGTGCTACTTGTGCATCCATCTTGTGCATGTCAATACAATATTAATCTAACCTTATCACAATGTCATAGACTTACATATGTTTGACAGTACAACCTTCATAGATGAGAAACTGTGACTTTGCAACATCATCATGATCTGATGTTTACCAACCAATGTGATATTGTTGGCAGGCTGCAGTGAAGTAACCCATGAACAAGCTTTTCTTCTTGAAATAGTTTCATTCCACATAGACGAAAGAGAGCTTTGTGTTTGAGATAAGTTTGGAGATACATTCAAAATTCTTTTTCAACCCTCATCCAGAATGCACTTACACTCTTAACAGACATGTCTAATGATACAATTACATATGCATGTGGCAAACAACAGTCTTTGTGTAAAAAGAAGTTAGTGCAGCCAGTGATACCTCCTCTTTTCTCCTGTTAAGGTGGAGATGTTGGTTCATCATTGGGAGATCTTTTACTCATTTCAAGTGTAGAGGGGTGACACTGCATTTAGTGCCATGTAAAATGTAGCACTTTCACTGGTGGGAAAACATGTGATAGCTCAAAATACGCTATACTCTACAAGACTCTAGATTGAAAGGATATCTTTATGTTGTGTCCCTTTTTGCTGTAACTGGACATGCAGAGAAGGTTTGCTTGTACATTAGTGCCATGGACGAAATACGGGACTTTCAAAAAAAGTCCATTCCAAAAAAAACAGAGTAGTACGCAACGTGATATTATTGAGGACAAAAATGAATGCTGTATGTGACAAATCTTCTTCGCAAGTCCACAGCATTCTTCTGTTCTATCGATGAATCTATTATATTGTTAATCAATGGTTAAGTTGTATTGTCGGATCAACAGAAGCACAAAGGGCCATGGTGATTGTAAAGATGGAAATGGTGGTACAGGAAGAGGAAGTGGTAATTTCGACAAAGCAGCGAAAATTGGCTCAGAGCCTTATTTGCGCGAAAACAATTCGCTGGGAACCAGAAGAGGAAATGACGATCGAGGCGATTGCATGAATGAGGATATTCGTCGCGATATAGGCAATGGGTTAATGAGAACACGATCCGATCAAAGACAGTGGGTCATAAATCAACGTTCTCAGAAATCCCTAAAACCCTTCGATCAAGATAGTGAATTAGCCATTTTAGAAAAATCGAATAAAAGTGACGGCCCATGTCATTTCACCACCAAATCTTTTCATCAAGATGCTGAACAGCCGAGTGAACAAGTCATACATGATATAGCTTCTACCATTTTATCTACAAGTGATAATAGTACCACTCAAGACAATATCACTAAGATTGCAGATAAGAAATCAAAGACAGGAAATGGCACTAACACAGGTAAGGTAAGAAGTTCTTCTCAAAAGTATGAGCAGCTGAAGATAAAAAAGAATGAGAATCACATTCAAAATAATCATGAAGGGAAGAGTACTAGAGAATTTTTTAATCACACACCAGCTAAAGCTGACAAAAGTGATTCGAATAATTGCATACCTCTAAATTTTTCTTGGAACAGCAATAAAGACAAGGCAAATGTGAATATTTTACCCTCAAAAACAGTGTCTCACAGTCTAATGAATTTGAATCGTGGAGAGAGAGACGATCAAGACAATCTGCGACAAATTCATGATAATTCTATTCAAGATAGCACGAAGAGCAAATTGTGTGATCAAAGTTTGGAAATATTTCAATATCTACCAGAACAATCAAATGTGCTGGTCAAAAAAAGTGCTGCCTCCAAATTGTTGAAAGGTTGTGATAAAAAAAGTAAAAAACCCGACCCAAGATTGATCGATTGTTACTCTTCAAATCATAAGCAACACATACAAAGCAGCAGTAGCAACATGAAGGATGCAGGCGCTTTGAAACACACTAAAAACAAATTTGGATTAAGAGAAGTTCAGAGTAGAGGAAAACCCAAAACTAGTACTCCTAGTTGCGATGACAAAATTAATACCATTATTGTTTCATCGCAAAGTAGAAAGTGTCAAAATTCAATAATTAAAAATGTGGTAAATATGGGCACTCTAAGTAATCCTAGACATAACAACGTCAATGGTACTGTAGGAACTTCTTTAAAGAAAGACATTAATCAAAGACTAAAAACTGAGGATGAAAACGCCATAAGACGAAGTGGAAATGTCAAGACAGATACTACCTCTACCATTCTTGTTAAAGGTGGTGATAGTAATATTCAAGGAAGGTTTAGAGAGCAGTCAAATGTGAATCCAATCGAACGAAAAAGAAGTCAAAGTTTGTCTCTTAAGTATCAGCAATCATATGGAAAAAGGGAGAAGGTTGACATTCGAAACAAGGGAGAGAGAATGAAGAAACGTGATGCGTTCAGAAGGTCATCCGCAAAAGTCGGGGTGAAAAAAGTGTTAGGTTACTGCGAGCCTAAAATGAGTGGAATGAATTGTTCACAACGGAACACTCAGTTTAATACCTTCAATATCTCCAGCCGGAGTCAAGGAGGAAATAGGATCGATCGAGGAGATTCAAAACATGGGGAGTATGGAATCGCTAGAAAATTTTCGAGGAACATCTCTTCCGATCGAAGATTTGGAATAAAACAAAAGATTACAATTGAAAATGAAAAGAAAGCTATTACAGAAAAAAGTTGTGGTGCGAAAAATGTAAAAAATGTCAAACGGCAGACATATATGAAACCATCTCACGGGATGACAAAAAATCACATTCGAATCAGCGATCATTACAATCGAAAATTTGACAGGAGCAGTAATTATTGTGATTCCGACCATTTCAGTGCTACTAGCTATAAAGAAGAATTTGTAAATGATATCAAACCGAAGAGAAGAAGTCGTACGAAAAAAATTCAATACGAGCCCTATTACTCCTACTCTCATTGCATCAAAATTTATGACGATGAATCTAAAAGTGCTTGTGAGCCTACTTTAATTCGTGGAAAGATCCGCGTTTTACCTGGAAAGAATGCTATTGCGTTCGTGTCATGCGATAGAGGGTCGTTATTACGGGAAGTTTTGATTCCTGATGAGAAGAAGAGGAACAGGGCATTAGATGGAGATTATGTTTTTGTAGAGCTATTACCTCAGGTAGACAGAGATATATTGATTGAGGAGTTAAAGGAAGAATCAATAACCAGCAATCCCAACAATGTTGAAAACACTACTGATGATGATGATGTAGAAAATGAAAGATTAATCGAATTCACCCTATCTAATAAACTCAAGGCAACAGCCAATGTTAGTTCGAATATTATTGAGAATCAGAAAATGTGGCATGATGATGAAGCTCAAGTTCAACTGTGGAATCCAGTGATCAACCTACCAAAAAAGTCAAGAAAATCGTCAAATGATGAAAAGGTAGATTTACAACGCATGTGTAAAGTAGTTTACATCATCCCACCAAAGTCCAGCACTGGGGAATCAGAACTCGCCCCAGCAGATGAAAATTATCAAGATATGATTCCAACTAGGACTATTCTGGGTACACTTTCTCGACTTCCCGACGACGGAAATGTCAGATACCTATTAAAACCTAACAACAAATCTCTACCATTTTTCATGTGCCCACGAAGTATCAAGGACGAGATTGACGTGAACATTATCGCTCATACTTTATTCCGTGCTGAATATATCTATGGATCTTGGTCTCCAACAGACAAGTGGCCTCCGTGTACTCGAGTAACTCCTCTATGTGGGTTTGGTAATGTCGAGGACGAAACAAAAGCGTTGCTTCTAGAATATGGCATTGACCATGGTGAATTTTCACCTCATGTCCTTCGAGATGTCGAGGACGCTGTCAAATCCGGTAGATTTTTTGAATCCGAGTCTCAGAACCCAGATAGAGTTATGGCATGGAAGCCTACAGAAGATGATTGTCGTGGAAGAAGAGACTACCGTAATCATCGGGTTTTTACAATAGATCCAACAACTGCAAAAGATTTAGATGATGCTGTTCATATTGCTCTATTGCCAGATGGAAGAGTAGAAGTAGGTGTACATATCGCAGATGTTTCTTATTTTGTAGAACCAGATAGTGCCCTCGACGAGGAGGCATTACGAAGAGCTACCACGGTATATCTTGTTGATAGAGTACTTCCCATGCTACCACGTCCACTTTGTGAAGTCGCCTGTAGCTTGAATGAAAATGTAGAGCGGTTGGCTTTCAGTTGCGTTTGGAAAATGAATATTGATGGAACGATGAGTAATACAACGAGCAAGAAGAAAGGGTCAGATGAGGATGATGTGTGGTATGGACGCACTGTGATAAGGTCCTGCGCTAGGCTTGATTACTCTACTGCTCAAAATATTATAGAAAACAAAGTTGCTGTTGGAGAAAGTGAAGTTGATGAAGCTCTTTGGCCAAAGAGTCGTCAACCAACTGGGGGACATACCATTGATGAAGTTGCATGTGATATTCGTCTAATGCATCAAGTGGCTATGGCTAGAAGAAAACTACGCTTTGAAAATGGTGCTCTTATTCTTAATGGCATCAAGCTTGCATTTCAGTTTGATTATGATGGTGTGACTCCTAAATTATGTGCCCCTTATCCAATTCGAGATTCCAACAGGTATGTTGAAACCTCCTTTCTGAATACAAGCCTCTGTTAATGTGGCATGATTTGATGTTTTTCTGACACTTATTCTGCTTCAATTGCTCTATCATGTGTTTACACATTTGACAGACTCATTGAGGAGTACATGTTGCTGGCTAACTTCTTAGTAGCCCAGCGCCTGATTACTCATGCTAAGGGAAGAGCACTTTTAAGGCAACACTTGCCTCCTGTTGAATCAGGACTTACCACTTTAGTTGAAGTCTCAAAAAATAGTCTTGATTTTGATATTGATGTCACAAACTCACAGACTCTCCAGGAGTCTTTGAATCGTTTAACAAGAACCTGTTGTGATGAACTCATCCTTCAATGTGTAACTGAAGCACTAATGACACCCATGAGGCCAGCTGAGTATATAGCAGCGGGTGAAGTTAATGAAGAAGATTGGCAGCATTATGCTCTTAACATTCCCTACTACACTCACTTCACAAGTCCAATCCGACGTTATGCAGACATATATGTCCACCGCTTACTACTAGCAACACTTGAAGGAACTGTTGATCAGTTTCCTCATCAGCAACAAAAAATTCATTCTAGTGCAAGCCATTGCAATGATAAAAGAATGGCTGCAAAAAAGGCACAAGAAAGATCTGACAGAGTGTTCTTATCTCTGTTTCTTAAGAAAAATCCTATTCCCTCAGCATTAGGTATTTGCTTGGGTGTTGGAGAGAAAAGTTTAAACATATTTATTCCTTCTCTTGGAATGAGTGCTCGTGTTTTTATTGAAGAACATGAAAATGCATTTGACATGAAAACTGCAGAAGATATGCAAGGAAGACGAATACTTAAAATGCAGCCAAAGTCAAATATCTATCCTGACATGCTATCAGAGAGAAAAAATTCTCTAGGTCAGTTGTGTACCTCTCTGGACATTGGAGTTTTCACAAAACTTCAGGTATCATGTTCTTGCAAGGACAAGGTTCCAATTGATGTACAAGTACTTGTTCTTGGACCATGGATTGAGTGATAATAAGTCTAGTGTAACAGTTAGGAACTATAGTTATTTGTCTATGCATTCCAGTACAACTTTCAACTTAATAATGGTACAGGTCATCATTAACATTTATTTATTAATAATTATTCCCAGTGGAGAATAGCCCTCAGTGATTTGAGAGGAGTTTTCACCAACTACCTTTGCAGGTGACTCCCTCAGCATTAGTTATTTGCTTGGGTGTTGGAGAGAAAAGTTCAAACATATTTATTCTTTCTTCTCTTGGAATGAGTGCTCATGCTTTTATAGAAGAACATGAGGATGCCTTTGACATATAAACCACAGAAGATATGCAAGGAAGACAATTACTTAAAATGCAGCCAAAGTCAAATCTCCTTCCTGATATGATATCAGAGAGAAAATTTTCTCTGGTTCAATTGTGTACCTCCCTAGATGTTGGAGTTTTCACAAAGCTTCTCATGTTGTCACAAGGGCAAAGCTCCAATTGATGTGTGAGTACTTGTTCTTGAACGATGGATTTAGTGATAATAAGTCTAGTGCAATACCTAGGAACTAAAGTTATTTGTCTATGCTTTCTGGTGCAACTTGCAACTTTTAAATGGTGCAGGTTATCATTGATATTTAATTATTAGTTATTTTTCCCAGTGGAGAACGGCTCTTGGTAATTCCAGAAGAATTTTCACCAACTATCTTTGCAGGTGACCTCATGAACCCCCAACCACTACGTTTGTTCTTTGGTGAAAGAACTATATCCACACAGCTGGTAGCACTTGCAACATCACTGCATCTTTCTCTTGGTAATTTTTTGAAAACTGGAGACTTGGGACCTCCAAAACTTGCACCACAGTCAGAATTTACTGTCTGAGTAGAGTCTGCAGTATCAGATTCCTTCTTTCCTGCAAGAGATAGTAAGTCATTGTACTTTGTTAGAAGTAGCTGGTGGTTCACATGCAATTCTTGAATCTGATGACGCAAAGCTCCATTTTGCATCTCAAGCATCATGTTCTTCTCACATTCCTTTCCAATTTCATCTCGATGTGTCTGTGTGATATTTTCCATCTCTAATGCCTGCACATTTGTGATTTTGAGAAGGGTTGCAGATTTCTCATCAATTTCTTTCTGGTGCTCCTCACAAATCCGTTTCATTTCATCTTCACACTCATTGATACGGTCCAAAAGATCATCAATATGTTTCTGTGCTTTGAGAAGTGCTTGCTTAGTGTTTGATGATTGTAAGGAGATAATTTGCTCTTCTAGAGTAGAGATGCGTTTTTCATACCAATTCTTGCTCTCTTGCAGCTGTTCATTCATCATGTCAACAACCTCTTGACGTACATCAGCCTCACATTCAATCAACTGCTGTTTAAGATCATCAACAGTAATCTTGAAACTAAAGTTCTCCTCACGAAGTTGCTCCAACTGCACATTTTCAGCTGATTGAGAAGACACAGATGAATGTTTCAGTATAGAATCCACCTGAGTAGTTGTAATGTCTTTCTTCTTCAAGTTATAGTTGCATCTAATTCGTTTAACTTCAGATTTAGAATCAGATAGACCTTTCCGTTTCTTTGGTGACAATTTTTGAACAATTTTGGCAAGTTTCTTGATTGGAGAAATTTTCTCTTTGTATTCCTTTGCTAAAAGTTGCCTCTTTTGATTGTAGTCTACTGCACTTATTTTAATGTTTCGAGCAGTTGTGGCATAAGAAAGAACATGCTGAGTTTCATCAAAGTCATGAGCGGCAGGATTGACATTTACTATTATTGATGTTCGTGATGCAGAAGGTCCTGTGAGATGATTCATGAACATGTGTGTCAATTTTGATTCTCGAAATGGTACAACACAACACTTTGTGGCTCCATTTTTTTTTGGCTGGTGATAAAGCATTTCACGAAGACATCGCATGAGATTCATTAAAGAGGCATTGATAAGAGCAGCTTCTTTTTGGTTGCGAGTGTTTCGTATGACACCAGTCTTCTTGTTTCTTTCACTACCAGCTAGATCGACTATCCAAATGATTGTTGAATTACTTCGAGTCTTGGTACTACCAGAACTAGACTTTGAACACACACTGTTATCATCGTCTGCATCCATTTCTGAAGCAGTGTCTGAGTCAGATTGAGAGCCATTGTTTTCAATAGCAGAATTGAAATGAGAAATTTCAAGCTGACAAATTGAGTGTGAACGGCTCGAACTCATATTGATGTTATTTGATGAAGTGTGTCGGTTATTTTTTGCCTGATGAGCAAGTTCAAGACCTTGCTGGATGCTACTGATATGATGACGAGCCAATCCGCGGACGAATATGCGGCCATGACGACTCTCACGAAGTTTCAAGGCAGCTGTGCCATAGATAGGGCGTTTTGTGGTTGCTCCTGAAGTCTTATTGGGCAGAAGATCAAATATTTGCTCATTATAGATCTCCAAGTAGCTCATGTAAAAGTGTAACTTGGGAGATGGTGAAGAAGAATCATTGTAACCATCAATACGGCTCAATATGTGGTGAATAGATCGAGGGATGATACCCCAATCCTCGTGTGGAGATAAATTCTCTGCAATGTGTTTCTTCTTGTCTCCACTTCTGTCCTCCTCAAAATTAGAACCCATGACAGTGTAACTATTGCGTCATGTCAGTATGAAACAATAATTAGTTAAGACGTCAACTATTCCAATTCATAAGATAAGCTGAAAAATAAAGAGCACTCACGTCTTGCCAGCGTTTGTAAATCCTAAAGTGAACAAAAGTGCCGACTCTCCAAAAGTACCTCCACTAGTCTCCTTTGGAAATAGTCCCTCTACCAATGGTGCGGCTACATTCTCATATATTTCGCTCTGAGTTGAGTCAGGACCGAATACACCACTGAAAGTATACTCTTTCACTCCACGAACTTCAATGTTACTGTCCAGACCGCAGTCAGCACTCCCATCATCGGTGAGTGACTTTGAAGCGAGGGTGGCCTTCAATATTGAATCGGGGACGACATGATGTCTTTCAGTGCGTGTAACTTTGGCAGCATTTGAGCTCAATGGAGGGTACGTACGAATGGTAGTTGGAAGACTATCGATCTTATTGTCAAGGATTTCAATGGTGCTAATTGATCCCTCGGTGCTCCCTATTTCATTGACATAAGTTGGAGGACGAATGCGTAAGAAAACCAATAAAGACTTCTCCTCTAACACAGTCAAAGCATCTGATTTAGAAATCATGACTTTGTCAGATGTAGAGGGGGCATTGCTTCCAATTCGTGCTGGGGCTAAAGGAGGACGATTCATAGAAGAATTTGTGTTCGATATGTTGGAGACATACGCATTAGAATGTGAACCTTTCATAATGTGATCCATTTTTTCATGATCATCAAATAATTTACTTAAATTCTTCCCGAAAACTTGATTGTCAAATCCATCAACATGCATCTCGTCCGGTGCTTCTTCATACGCTTCATAAATTGTTCCACTTAGAACTGAGACGTGATTAATTCGTGCATTTGCCTCTTGTATCACTGTTTCGTTGAAGATATTTACAGCACTATTTCTTTTATGCTCTTCTACTTCTTCATCACCTGCAGAATTAGATTTCATCTGTCCGTTAGAAACGTTTTCGAAGTCGTCCATAGAATGACAAATAGAAGACACTCTACAACTATTGGGTGTGTCACAGACAATTCCACATGAAATCTCAGTGCGTTTATCAGATAATTCTTCTTCAAACGTCTCAAAATCGTCTCTATTCTCGACTAGCGTGGTTTCATCGATACAGAACGTTTCTTTTGATAATATTGTTGTCATTGCCCAGTGTTGAATGGTGAAGTTAAAACAGGACCAATGTGATGTATGCAATCGAAGTTAATGATGTAATCAAAAATTGGAACTAAATCATGTCGCAATTCTACAGCACTGCATGACATGCATAAAAACGGTTATGAATGTAAGTACTAACCTGGTTCGATAGCAGAACAGATACAATGAAATGTAGTCGATATAGTACTCTAATAAGATGCCATCGGCGACCATCGACGAATGAAATACTGATTCCTAAACAGGATTTTTCAAAATTTTAAATTCTATTATAGAGACCAGAGAGATATTTTTTAAAGACACAACGGGAAGCGATCTGTCCGGGCCTTCCTAAGAACCGTCCTCTTCTGTGATATTTTTGATCGGATTTGACCGAAAAGAAGGATCTCTACTCCTTTGGGCCATTCTAAGGGGTGGGTTACACTGTCAGCAACATTTCACCAAAGTGAAAAAAATCTTCTTAAATTTATACTATACTTCTTTGCATGTTGGCAACAGGGTTCAACAGAGAGCATAAACTAAAATTGTATAATACTAGAATTCTACTACAGAGTGTCATTTTTGTGTCATTTTTCAGGTTACACCGTCGTTGACACAGGGAAAATTTAAAAATTTAGTTCACGTTGGCTCACACTTTGAGACATTCTCTCACAAAATCTCACCATGTCCGAAACTGTTCCAGCCCAAGATCTGAATGAATCCTTTGCCATGGAGAATTCATTTGAAGAGCCACCATCAATGTTACAATGACCTTTCCTTACTGTTGCACCTCAAAGTTGATCCAAGTGCTGCGGTGCTATGGTTTGAAGCTCTACATGAGAAATCCAGGCTCCAGTTGCAATTGGATGACAAGGAAGGTCATGGTGGATTCATTGATGCATATGATGCATTGGCATCAATGTTCAAGAATCCATCCAACAAGTACCAGAATGCCTCTGTCCTTCCAGATGTACTGGATGACAA
>JALLAW010000205.1:0-15767 GCA_036939535.1 Cyclotella kingstonii | reverse complement strand
ACTGAGATATGCCCCTGAGTCTAGAAATGTTCTTATAAAGTGGACTGGAGGTAGTATATAGGTGTAAGCACCTAGATGTGCTCCACATCACTGAAATAACAATAAGTACTGTTGTACATAGAACTTGACATGAGCCACTTATATGTAGATAATTCTTACACAGAAAGTATCTTGAGGTGCATTCAAAACATTCACCACATCAACCAGTGATGGGTGATTTTCCCACCACATCATCAATTTATATCTTTTACTGCTAATTAGCAATAACTGGTAATATCTAATTAAGCTAGTAGCTTATTACCAAATTGTTACATATCATCAGAACTGCCTGATGAAGTGCACTAATACTGTGTCAAATCTTTGTATTCTACATACATGTCTAGCTTAAAAAAAGACATCATGTACCAAAACATGTAGAATGCTACATGTCTTGCCATGAGAAATATTGGTTTTACTAACTTCATCTAGTTAAAATATTGGAAATTGGGCAATAACATCACTCTATATTGTGTTCCTAGATAGTTATTAGTGTTAGGTATTAGCATATTGATTGTGTAGAGGTGAATACAATTTATTGCCAGTCGGAAAACTATCAATTATTGATGATGCTATGTTTTTGGAGTATACCAATGGCAAGACCATTGAGGTAACAGTAAATCTCATTTTTATCCATCAGTGATAGTAAAAATATATTTCTGCTATCACTGAATGGAATTTGACCAAAATATCATCCTAATCAAACCTATTTACTGTTAAATTATGACAACTTTGAAATTTTGCCATCATCTGATTTAAGCCTGATCAAAGTGCCATTCTACATACTTATTCTTAGATTGACAATTCAAACAACATATTTATGATTGGGTGATGACAAATTTGATATTTGTTATCACCTAAAGATCATTGGGTAAAAGGAAATTCTAGGCTACTGTAATGGATGAGGCAACATCCTACTCATTCAACAGCATAACAACCCATTTATCCTGAAGTGATAGAAACTTAACTTTTAGCCATCACTAACATTAAAGTGTGAATAAATGTAAATGTAAATTCAAATCAATCACAGTTCATTGACAGTGATATCAATCAAGTGTCACTATTAATACACATTACAAACAATATCACAGCATCATGCAATGAGATATATTGATGACACCTCTCTCTTTCATTGCAAAATTATGAGTCCTCTTGATGTGCTAAAGATTTGCCTATAAATACATTTTCAGTCCCTCTATATTTCAATACTTGTAAGGACTTCAATAACCATATAAATTTAGACTACAATGTTGCTATTCTTTTTCTTTTATTTGCTCATTGTCTCAGACTCTAAACTTTGTATACAATTTTTACATCACTATAAACCTTACAATCTATATTTATTCAATAAGTGCATTGAAAGAATGTGCAGTATCTATGATCTTTTGTTGACTTTCTAGTTGTTTGTTAATATGCTTCTTCCTTCTCCTATCTGCATTCAGTTTGTCACCAATATGAAGTTTACTACATGCTGTTCTCCAGAGCATTCTATGCAGCTTATATCCAATTGGTGTTTTCATTTTTATCATTGTGGGAATGTGAAAATACTCTTCCCAAAAGTAGGGGCATAACTTTACCTTTTTCCTGTCATTCATAATTTGTCCATACATTTCTCATTTCAATAATTTTCATTTATTTCACAATGACCTTAGACAATAGTGGGTTTTGTTTTCCAATGAGGTGGATTTTATCCTAATGTCAACCCTTTTTAATGCACTCACATCATTGAAATGATGTTGTAGATCCCACATAAAAATGAAAGTGATCAAAAAATATACCTGCACCACTTTCAAGGATAGTATAGCATGCAATGTATGGCCCAGATTCTTAGATATTGGTCAAATCGTCATTGTGAAATAATTGGGTGTCCTAACCCTCCAAACTCACATTATGAAAAGTGAATGCAAATAAACATCAACAGCTGTTAATTTTGAACATATAGCATTTTATTGTGAGAAAATTCAAATACATGGAGATTCAATCGATATCTTAAATGAAAGATGAGGAGAAATCAATTAAAGTCAATATACTGGTAAAGTTAGCAATGTTGGTTATTTAGTAACTCTATCTACCTCCATCTTCAATAGATTCTGTTAAAAGCTCTAAGAGTTTGTCAAACCCAATTGCATGCCACATCTGCTGCCAAGTATTGTCTATTTTTTGATCGTTTTCACCTCTCCTTGCCACTGTATGCATTTGCTCTTCCGAGCCTCCATATGGATACAGTCCTGCTGCTTCTGCACGCTGATGCATAGCTCTTAACTCCTCCTCAGTCATCACTAGTTTTCGACTCATAAAGTTTATTCCTTCGAAGACACGAATTCCTCCACGCTCAAGGCATTGAAATTGAATGGCTTCAGTATATTCACCTGTCTTAGGATCTCTCTGGACATCAACAATATAATTTGGGAATTCTACCCCAAATCCACTTTCCCTGAGAATGCCTGGTGGATCTTTGTCATCCACCCTTCCAAATAAGAAATAATGAGCACCGTTGGCAACAGGAGACTTGTCCCATGATAGCTTAGCAGAGTCAGGTGAAGGCCCTTTTACTGCAAAATCATCCACCCAGCCCTTTCGGTCAGATGTCAGCTTGATATCGAGAGTGGTATCATACACTTCCTTGAGATTTTCAAGTCCGGGAATTCGTTATGAATGCTGTGTGAGGTCACAAAGTACGCATGCTAACTCAACTTGAAAACAATAAACATTAGAGGGAGTGCTGGAAAATTACCTTAAACTGTGTCCAATCATGAAATTTCTGTTCGTACCATTTTCCTTGGTATTTTTCTAAATCAAAGCCATCCATACTTGGCAGGCGAACTAGAGGTAAAAAGGGAGTAATAAAGTTTTTTTCTTAAGGCGAAACTGAGGACCACGTAATCATTGGTGGCTTACCATCTTGATAAGTTGGGCACCCTTTTACAACTTTACCCTGGTAACGGTCATTAATTTGAAGATTAAAGTCACCAAGATCAGCTTGGCCGTCAAGACCAGCTCCAACGTAAGTAATGAGAGCTGACACTAGTGAAACATTCAGAGCATTCCGGAACTGGATTTACATTTGAGGTATGACTATGAAAGTTATCACTACACAACGTATTCAATTCAATCTAACTCACCTCCTTCGACCAAGCTGTCGCTCCGATGAATAAAATATTAGCCATTAAAAATGATGCCGGGACTAGATCAAAAACTAGAGGTCCGGGAGAACCATGAAGAACATCACTAATCCAAAGGATTGGTTGTAGAAGCGGGTGTCCCACAGCGAAGAATAACCAAAAGTTAAAAGCTCCCCAGAAGTCGCTTGGATCAGCAACGTTTGATTTCATTGAAGCCAAGTTGGAAAAAAATTCAGACCATGCTCCTGCGTGTAATACAAATCCGAAAAATCCCAGTATCGCAGCAGAGAAGCTGAGTGCTCCCTCGGGAATCCTTACTTGAGAGAGATAGCTCCCAGTCCCTGATGGCGTTTCACCACTAGTGATAGAGGCTTTTTCCAGTATTTCTACAAATGCATCGGCAAATTTAGCATTAACCGCATCATCAACAATAGGTGACGCAGGATGGAAAGTAAGCTTCATTGACCCATTAACTGTCAAAGCGGACACTGCATAAAGGCATCCAGTACGAGCATGGGAAGTTCCATAGAATACATCCAAAACTTCGTACTTTCCATGTTTGACCTAAAACGTGCAATGAATCATATTATCATGAGCCACTAGAAAATTGAACAACATTGACAATTTGATTGGAAAAATAGGTTTACCTGAATTTTTTCTCGATCATTGGATTTTTCTCTCCCAACTGCCGTTTGTCTTTCATAAACCCCCACATTCGTTATTCCTACACTATACGCTCTCCCCTGAGAATATTTACTTTTTACAGTTAAATCTATAAGATTGTTTATGTCTGATATTGTCGTTGTAAAATCGAACACATTAACTGCATGAATAGGTCCATCAGATTCAATGAACAGTTTAGTTTGATCCCGTGCTTCTTTGGAGATAGACCAAAAAATATTTTGACTTGGACTTGATTCTGATGAAGAACGAAACAAATCTCCTGAATGGTCAGACAGGGGACCAATCGTGAGATCATTGCTTCCTGCCATACATGCTACGGTCTCACATTTATCAAGTTGTGCCCCAAACCTCCGCATGTCTAATGATTGCAATATTTTGTAGTATCTCTTTTTGTCTGATTTTGTGTATCCTCCATCAATAAAATTGGTAGATGTCAGTGTCGCAGCTGCGACAAGAGCATTACTGATTGAAACTCCGTTGTCACGACACTTTTCAAGTAATGCTGCTGTTGTCTCCTTTGATACCGTTCGATATTGCAGAACAGATTTCCGTTCCGAACTTGTTTCACTTTCTCCACCTGCGCTTTTTCCCATAATAGTGCTAATTGCTCCAAGGATTGCGTTTCCTCCGCCTGTTTTTCCATCCGTATCTGGTAATATGACTGGATTTTTCAAGCCCTCAAGGGCCTTATTGAAAATATATTTGAAAGTTCCAGGTGATACACTAGCTAGTTGTACATCAGACCAGCGACGATTAGGCCCCAACACAGACTCTTCCAATGATTTTGGCACGTCCTGAGGAACGGCCTTGTTTGCTACTCCTCCGTTTTGTTCAATAGAAACAATGTCCGCTAGAATCTGATCCATTAAGACATTAACTGATCCCTGATCTGATATAGCATGATTCGCAGAGAAAATGAGAGCACTTGGAGAATCATTCGATTGAGTCTCCAGACGATGAAAAGTTAATCTCCACAATGGGCCCGTACGGGAGGACTCGTACCAAGAGCCATCATCAATATAATCGGCGAAGTTAGCCATCCAGCTTTCATCCAATGATTTCCTGTCATTTCCAGAAACATCTACCACCGTTAACACGTCTGTGCTCGTAAAAGTTTTGATTGCAGGAACGACAAATGTGCACGGATTTGGTTCACCTTTTCGAACCATTTGAAACAAGTCGATCCTTTCCTCAGGTTCACCATCACCTTCTACATGACAACGCAGCAATGGATGCGTATCCATGGCAATGTCGATTGCTTGTAATAATGCATGGATAGATGGAGTGGCTGAGAGAACAGTCACTTGAACATGGGACATGCTAGGGAAAAGCGGTAGGCCCCGGTCAAGTTTTGGACGATATTGGCGAGGCAACATGAGGAGTTCTTGGGAACCCAGAGGGCGACGGCCCTCGACTTTTTTGGATGACCCTTGCGTCTCAGTAGAAGTGGATGCCTCTCTGGAAAGATCATCCGCAAAGAAGAGATTCTGGGAGGAGAACAGTGGGATTGTTGATGACTGAACTGTTTTATGCAGTGGTCCCCTCGAAACGAATGAAGGATTAGGGCTTGTGAAGGCTTTCGAAGCCACAGCTCCAGAAAATAACCAAAAGCAAACGATGTAGTTAGTATTTAACATTGTGATGTGAACAGCGGCTACATTTCCTTCATCGAGGACAAAGCATGTTAGTTAGTGTGCCTCATGGAGGTTATCAGCAGCTTGAACTCTCAAAAGAATGAAGATAGAGAAGTAGAGTAGATATATAGGTACAGTGTAATATAATATAATGAGTATACCTCTGAGAGCCGGATGCATCTGATAAAACCCCATTTGTATTTGACAGACCAGACACATCTGGTCGATCGACCGGATATATCTGGCTAACCCAGGTTATGAGCCCACACAAGGAAGACCACCTAGAATTGGAGGAGCACATTCACAACATCTCATCAGTGGCTCTCTCACAAAATTCATTATTCGAAATTGCCTTACTGCTATGCCATCATTGATCATGATGGAATCTGAACATTGTCATCTAATCCAGCAGCTCACATGGTTGTTTTTTTGCCGCATTGGATAATTCAGATGGGGACATGGCTGAGAACAAGCAGCTTATGGATGAACATATGTACACTTACGATATCACCTTGTTGAATTTTTTTTCTTGAGAGACCCCAGTGGGTCAACTTCAATAAGAAGACTTCAATAAGGAGGACTTCATCAGCCAGACAAGTACATCCAAAAATATGTCATCCATGCTATTGGTGATGATGGCTACAATCTTCTTGAGCAGCCATTGAAGAACCCTGATGGTAGTATAACCCCTTTGGATCAAACAAGATGCGTCCTTACCTATGAAACCCTTCTCAACTGCCTCTGAGCGATCAATGATCAAGATCATCCTAACGGCCTGACAAAGTTTTACCATGTTGCCACAAAGTATTGCAATGTCCCTTGTGTGGGTTGCAGGATCTTCATGGAGACATGCCCTAGATGCATCGAACAGATCGATAAGAAGAAGTCTGTTCCAGGCCATCAGCCAATTTTGACTCATGGCTTCGGACGGATCATGTAGCCAAATTGACATGATTGATTTTCAATCCATGCCAGATGGTATTTTTAAGTTTTTACTGAACTATTTGGATCATGGGATAAAGCTTTCATATTCAATACCAATGTAGTCCAAACGAGCTAGCTGAGTGCGCTTGAATTGATTGACATATTTACCCTTTCAGTTTACCATTAATACTTGAAGCAGACAATGGTAGGGAATTTTCAGTGGCAGCAGTAACATATAAACATGTATTTTTAACTGAGAATGTAAGTTATTCTTGATTTTGATTAAATCTAATTTCAACTAACTTTTTTATTTAATTATATATCAGTATATTGATCAAGTAATTACTGAAGTTAGATCAATTTGACCAGAGTGTAGAATGGTCAGATGATCACCTCATAGATCATCTACAAATGGTGAAGTTGAGCTCCTAAATGATACCATTGAGGGCAAATCAGGGTATTGGTTGAGAGAGAATTATTCCAACCGGTGAAGTATAGCTTGTGAAATAGTTTGTTGGAGGTATAACAGCCAAGTGCATCGCACTATAGGGACCACGTCTCCTTACCACGTTGTCTTTGAGCAGCTGCCACAGTGTGGGATATCCAACTTACCTCTGTCTCCTGATCTTATGGATGACCTCCGTACTGAGGAGCAGATACTGTCTGTTTTTAGGAGAAAAGATAAAAGCGATGAAAATGCTAATAATGTTGATGCAGAGAATGTTGATGAAGCAGAAGGTAAGTAGATACACATCATCTATTACTCAATAGTACTCACTAACGTGGTGTCTTATGGACTGACAATTCAGACATGTTACCTTTGGAGCTGAGACAAGAAGCCAACATAAGGAGAAATCAAGTTTATTGCTTGAACTTGTATTAGTAGAGTTTCGTGAGGAGTTGAATGAAGATATAAATGCAGAGGCAAACACCAATGGTGACAATATAAATGCCGCGGGTAGAGAGGATGCAAATGTGCTATGGAATATAATAACATTGATTCAATTTTGAAGTTGTGAAGGAAAGACAACGGAGAAAGCAATACTATTTTAGAAGGAGAGAGTGTTGATGTTACTGTGAGAACTGCTACTGGATTCTGGTGTTGGTGTAGAGGGTGGCATAGATGAAAATGTGGATAATGATACTGCTAGCAACGTAACAATGAATGAAGAAATGATTGATATGGTTGCCAATGCAGGTGCTAACTTGTTTTTAATGTTAGTGAGATTTTTTTTAATATTATCGCTACTTGATGTCACTAAAATTTTCTCAAAATATTTTCATTTGTTACTATCAACAAAAAATAATGAAAAAATACTTAGTAATTGTTGGATTGAGTTAGGCAAAGAGTATGCTGAATGAATGATCTTAGTACTGCATTTATGGACCAGGAATATGCGGTTATGCATAACCATGATGACAGTGATTTTCAGAACCTGAACAAGTGGCATCGTTACATAATTAAAAAGGTTTGTATAGAGAAATGGGAATGATTAGATGAGTAAGGAATTGATTAATTGATGAACTGAATGATAAACCAGATGATGAAACAGGCCCTGTCAAAGAATGGGGTTATAGTGTTGACAGCCAACTACAAAGGACAAACAGAAGACATTAGAAAAATACAATTCTCAGGAAGTAGACAATGATGATCTGATGTTGAGTCCAAAGCGAAAAAAGTTACATCGAGATGCTTTCAAATCAATGAAACAAGCAGCAACAAAAATAAAAATACAAGCTGGAAAATTGTCTGGTGAATTGAAGTTAGGAGATTGTGTTTATTTTCGCCTACGTGATGTAGACCAGACAAAAGTCGATAGCAATAATATCACTGAGACAGCTATTCAGATATTGGAAAATGCTACTGTAAGAATTGAGTTTTGGCTAACAGTTATGCCAGGCACAATGTTTCAATCATTCCTGGGGCTGGTAATAATAGAGAGCTATTGGGATTACAGGTGCCTCATTAGGGGTGGGAGGGAAGAAGCAAGAACTCTAACAAATTCTGGAGGACAAGACCATGACGTAATAAAATGCAAATATAGAGGGAAGTGCAGTACTAACAAATGCAAATGCTTTCTGAATGATGTATTCTGCAGCTCGAAATGTCATCACACAAATACAACTTCATGAGCAGTGTTGTTAATCATTATATTTGTGTATCTTTTTTATTTATCTTGAATTAATCAGCTTCAATAAAGTATTAACCAGATGCATCTGATAAGTAATCATCTGCATGTAGTCATTAACCAGTTATATCTGGTCGATTGACCAAATACATCCAGTCAGACCAGATGCATCTGGTCATTTATCAAAATCACCCAGATGCTTCTGGTCTGACATGATGCATCTGATAATTTTTTTTGTTGATCCCCAGATGTAACAGGTTAGCATCTTGCATATGGGTTTTGCAGTGCATTAACCATATGCATGACGCCTCGAAAATGTGTGGTTGTCTGCAATGGTCATTTTCATCTAATAAGAAGTAACCGGTCACTACCTGGTTGCATCTAGGTTTCTGACACATATGGTTAGCAACATATGTTCTACTCAGTTTTTATTTTGATGGCTCTTCTTTGAAATTACTGTATTTCTTTCGTTTTTGTCATGTAAACATGGGTTGGTCTACACAGTCATCATTACAAAATTAATGCACTAAGTATGTCCCCTATTGGAAACAATTTCACAGTATTCATCACTGTGATGTAATTTTTCAAAAGTTTACTTAATGAATCACCATTGTCCAGAAATGCACATCATGTGTCACCATTTGATGCTAAAATAATCATTTGGATACATTCAATCATCAATCTGCTGGTTTTCGTATTATAACATGAAATCCACTCCTGTTAATCAGAAATGGTGGGTAATTGTAAGAAAGTGGCATCAAAGAGGAGAAATGAGAATATGCCAAGAAATTGAAAAAAGCTGCAACATCCTCAGATGGCCATCCTATGCCACTGAACACTGTGCTCTCATCACATTGGCAAGAAGCAGATTGAAACAAAACGTCAAATACTGTTGCTGAAGAAAATTTTGACATTGCTACTGAACCTGGCAGTATAGATGACTCCATCAAAGTCTACCATCTTTCAACAATTAATAATATCATAAATGCTACAGTAACTAATGATATTACTGAATCAACGTCAGAGGATGGAAACAGCAGAAGATATGGATGGTAACTTATTGTGAAATAAATATTGTCTGAACTTTAAAATTCATAACTTTCATTACACTACTATAGGGAAGGAAATCAGAAGATATGAATTGTTTCAATATTTTGCTAAATTTAAAGTATGCATTAGTTATATATATATTAAACTATCTTTTGTCCAATGTCACTCGAATAATCCGTAGATTCTGAGTTCAAGCTAAAGAAGAGCAACATTATAGCAGCAGAAATTTTTAGGTGATCTTGTTTATGATTGTCAAGTTTTTCGCACCTACAGTAGCTGTCACATTTGATATCGAGACAACAAACAGATAAGAAGAATATTACATTTCTTACGCTGCCTCTGTGAAAGAGCAACAAAGAATAGCTTCCGAATTCGAGAAGGCAAGCAGTGCTTCTAACTGCGGTGGTGATATTGATGGCATATCCTTTGAATGATGAATCCTACGTTGAAAGATGTAGAAACTTCAGAGGTGGATCAATAGAAGTTCTTTTGCAAGTGTAAACACAAGTTTGGAATGAATTGTCAGATTGTATCTGATCTGAGTGGAGACATTTTATATGTTCTGTTCTAATGGTTGGTTCATCAGCTGATTGTATTGCATTTGAACGAAGTAATGCTGTCAAGATGGACTGTTTGATCATATTGGATGTATCTTCTTGTAGATACTGCATATTTAAATGCAAAGTTTATGGCGACTCCATATCTTTACGTTTCTGACAATGAGATGACACTTGAAAAAGATGATTACAACTATTTCCATACTCAGGAAAGTTTCATATGGATATCATATGTTTCTAAATGTAATTTACTCACCTCTTTTTGCTCTACTAGAAATAAGCATGTATTAGTATTAGAGTCGAATGCTGGTTTAAAATGTTGGTTTAACGCTGGGGCTTGCTTAGAATGGTCATGCCTAAAACCGTATCGGTAAAGGAAATTGTTGGAAATATCAATGCAAGTTGTATTTGCATTGAAATGATGAATCATTTCCTGAAAGAACCTTATATCGGAACGAGTATGAGCTGCGTGTTTATGAGGGTGGCCATGTCAGCGTAGACATGGCAGAAGATGATCACACTATTCCTGTCCCAACTGATCTAATATGCGGCGCGAAGGGACGTAGCAATAGAAGGAATTAACTAGATGAATCCACTCCTAGAATATTATCATCAAAATTATAATAATATCTTAGTAGATTACCACTACACAAACTATTTATGGAAACGTGGTAGACAAGCGTCTTTTTGACTGCCATCTCACCATCAATTTCGCATCAAGGCAGAAAACGCATAGCTTTCTTCAGCAAAGCTGGTAAATGACGTATCGGCATAGAATGCATACAATACACACCCAAATGTGATTGCACTAACACAAGATCGGACTCCTAAAAGGAGGTCGCGGCCCTAAACGTCCTTGCCGCCGGCTTTCTCTCCATCTTCGGCTTCTTACCGCTTTTTCCCGCCTTTTTCTTTCCTCTGCAGCCGCTTTTTGTTCCACCGGGATTCCGAACTCTTGGAGATATAGCTCATATTCGATGAATCGCCGTCTGCGGACGTGATCGTTATGGTATACCACATAATCTGAGTATGACTCATACCTGTCCATCCAAGAGTCCAGTGAAGAAAACGATTGTACATCTATATCTCTGGAATCTAGTGTCAGATACTTTTCACAATTTCTGTCCTTTTATCAATTGTTCTTTACTCCTAGTGGTATGTCAAATTGAAGTCTAGTTGGCATCGAGGGTAGACTCCCCTTACCATTTTGGGTCAAGGAATAGAAACTGTGGCTGGTTGGATTGCGTCCGTTGACTGAATATTTGTAGTCGACAGGACCACATCCTCTCTCTGTTCGTCTGACAGTTCCTGCGTCTCCGTAGCCGCTTCCAGCAGTGCCTGCTGTTCCGCTTGATTTACTATGCCGGTCTTCAACTCCCCTTGAATCTCCTCTGTTGCAGCCTCTGGAGGGGATTCTGCCTCTAATACTAGTTTCCCGCCTGCCATCACACTCACCCGCGACATTTCTAATTGTAATCTTTTACCCTATTGTTTTCTGGCTTCCGACAGTTTCCGTGATCCACGCTGTGGCTTCCTGGTCGTTTACGACCACATTCCCGCACTGATTCTAACTGACTGTAATCTCCTCCGTCATCTCCGGGCAATCTGACTTAGCGAAATCCTCCTCGTTCCTGTACTTCATAACCTACTCCTTTAAATTGTCTGCGTTCTCCCACTATCTATCAGTGTCATCCTTCATCGTCGACCATACACTCTTGGGTACCACATCAGTCTCCGCTGGCACTTATACTATCACCAGCATTTCTGGCAATGCATCGTCTGTGATCCTACGAGATAAAGAGACCTCTCCTGGTACTGGGGCTATCGAGGCGGAGGAGTCCTCCTCCTCTTCCGCGTCTAATTGACAGATCCGATGACGCTTTTGGTTCCACCCTGTATCCGTTTCCCGTACGTTGCCTCCTCCGTAATCACTGTCTGACTCTACCAGTGTTCTTACCCGCTTAACCACCCCTATATCTGTTATCCCGTCCCATAACTCCTCTGAAACTTCTATCTCACTGTCCGACTCTACCAGTGTTCTCACCCGCTTTACCGCGCTGAAGACTACATCTGGCCCTTTTGTGGACACACCCTGCGTCATTTTAGTCTGCTATCTACTACTAGGGTCACTTCGAAGACCCGTTTGCGATGGTAGGGATTATTTGTGCGTGGATCCTTTTTTTATCCTCGTTGACTTATCTATTCTCCCGCGCGGAAGGTCCGTGACCTTGTCGACGATGTATGCGAATAGTCTGAAGACATCTTTGTCACATCTATTGCGACCGTCTGCGTGACGACATCTGTTGGTGAAGATTGACGCCTAGCCGAACCAAACAAGAGACTCTACTCTGCCTTCGTCGCTATCCTCGAAGTTGAGGAGATCATCCAAGTAGAAGTCGTAGTGCAACAAGCACAGAGATCGGTCTACTGTCGGGAGGTTTAAAGTAGACTGTGTCCTGGTAGTCCAAATGTATGTTATTGGCTACCCGCGAAGACTTCCGATAGGATGGCACCGACGTTGATTAGTTGTAGCTTGGGGTGCCGTTGTCGTAGGAGATAGAATAGCGGGGCCAAGCATACCCTAATTGCCAGTTGGATAACGGAGAGTAGTATCCTGCGTACAATGGCTCTGCGTGATCCACTTTCTGCCACGGTCGTCACCAATGAGGGGGGACCAGTCTTTGCGCGGTAGACTTGAGAGTAGATCCCTTATGGTTCATCGGAACATGGGTTGCTATTTCACTAGAGTCATGAGGACCAAGTTTGTTCCTAGTGTGGAGGACATTTTTGATGAGGGAATCGGCGACGACTGGGTGGAGGATGAATAATGTAGATATAAATAAAACTACTTATGCTCTTAATCAAGTATAACATTCATTACATAGTTCAATACTTATTGTCTCTCCCCAAATTCATTCTCCGTTTTTGTTATAGCATGGCTGCTCCAAACAGGTCATCCATGTTGGCTGATGTAGTATCGCCCTTTGTTTGACTGTATTCTTACATAATCATTTCATCATCAAGTATCCCAACCAATCAGTTTGAAATGTTTCGCGCGTCCCAAGACACCCACTACACTACACACCATCACCATCTTCCTCCGAGTATGAAATGGATGACTCTTCGGTCAGCGGCCTACCTAAAGACTTAGATGCATCCTACTCTGAAATGGTGATGAAATACACCAACTTCCTCCATCACAAGCACAGTCACATGCAGTACGAGAAGCCACACAACCTACTTATATTCGTTTACACTGATGATTACTTTGTTAGAAGTGACAAATGTTTTTTACTTCATTCCACAGCAAGTGTTATGGTTTCATTGCAAATAAAACCTTTATCTGAGGTGCTATGGAGCATTGGTTCGCGTCGGTTGTCTAAAGACATGGAAGAAAGAGGCGGATGATGAACTGAATTCGTTGTGTCAGTTCAAGAAGCAGACAATGCTATCACGACTACGAGCCAACATGGTTTTATGCATACCGGCCATCAACTTATCTCCAGCACCCATCATCACTCCTTGGATTGTTAACTGCGACAGTCACAGATTCAGATTTGCAGATAGAGAGGAAGAAGCTGGTACCATTGCGAAGAGGAATTCAAGTCAATCGTCAAATGATAAACCACTTGGTAAAGATTGTCGCAATGTCGCCAAAGGGCTTTGGTTTGCTGAAAGGTGACTTTGTGATTAAAAAGAACGCAAGACATATTATGATACTCAAAGAAAATGGACTTGGACCAACCACTAAACGAACAAAGTTTATTGGTGCCAAAATTGTAGTTATTGTGGTCCATTACAGTGAAGACAATGATAATTTTGTCACCAAAAAGAGGAGCTCGAAGTAGATAACTTGTCTGTATTTTAATTGTTCGTTACCGGTAGATGAAGTTGTTTAGAAATGTATGTTAATAGTAAATCTATAAACAATATGAATTCAATACATTAATGCTAGGTGTCTATCATAACAACTGCAATTTAAGTACACTTGTTAGTGTCTCTTCATCGAACCATTCAAATCCATTTTTATTCGATCCATTCTTAATCGTAATGTTAGACATCGCCTTGAACGCGTCAATCACCCAAGAAGACACCTCCTCCCGTTTTGGGCAGTCAATTGATTCCCACTTCTGAAGCGTCTATGCCTCTCAGAGATTGCGCACATGAGACTATAATGTCTTGTTAAACCTCACATTGACCGGTTGGCACTTTCCAGTGCACCCTTCTGAAATGTTAAAAAATTTGACACCAAGATTCTGAGTCTTGGTGACGATCTCATCCATCATGTAAGTTGAAGACTCACTCTCACAGTGAGATGCCATTGCTGGCCTTCTTTTTAAAGTACTCTTCAACAAAGTCATGGTGCTCCTTGACAGTGTAGCAACGTCGAGGAGGACCAGAAGTTAGGAAATGACGACTATGTCTATGATATTGCATAATGTTGAACAAAACAAGCAAGCGACACACAAAGAAAAGCAGTTTTTAGGTGTAAAATGTGAGAGAATTGCTTAACAACAGGATATCTCCAAGGAGTTACTTTGGAGTGAAGTATTCCTACATAACTTTGCTTACACTTTTGCTGTTTTCTGCTCAACAGCAAAAACTGTACGAAAATATACCTTGATACTAACGGAAAGTTACACAATAATACAGAAATTGGATACAATTTTCGACTGTATCAAGTGACAGCGTATTATGTGCATAATTTTAGTGCAAAAGTACGTAAAGTTTCATCAATATTGCTTAGGTTTATGCAGTTTTTGACATTTTTTAGTGCATTGATTTATAGTTGAATTTGAAATGATTAGCAAAACGATAACTATTTCTACACATACGCAATATAGAGTGTGATTTTATGGAAGGTATAACAACAGTACGGTAAACCCCATCCAACCTATAAGTACGTTTTTAGCCGTGTAGAGAACAAATACTGGAGCATTTCTGAATTCGACTAAACCTAAATGTGACCATATCGCATTTGTGAGAAAATTTTCGCTTAGATTACGCCATAAATTAGGTAAACGGAAGTTTCTCAAATTTAGAAATTGCGGTCACTACTACCCCCATATATGTACATTTGAATACACAATCGGCACTTACCCAACACCTTGCCTTCATCCATCTACTATCATCATGCCTTACTCTGCATCATGACATGTGAATCATCTGATGATGATGCACATCCGGAAATTTCAAGATATTCAAAGAGTTTTTACAAATCTTTATCTACTGAGGAAAGACGCAAAAGAGCAAAGAGATATCCTTGGAAATCTTTCTTCCGCATAGTAGCCAATGGTGCAAATTCTTCATCTGTCACAATGAACAAACTTACGGGTTGGATGTTAACTCATTCAAAACTGTCTGTAAGAATTTTGCAGAGTTCTTCGATTGCTCGACCCCATATGACAAAGATAATCCCAATATTCTTCCCAAAGCTACCAAAAATAGAGGTTGTCCAAGAGATGTTCGGCCTAAAAATTGGTTGGCTTTATGCCTTGGTTAGACCAGAACTAGAGGATCAAATGCAACCTTACAAGCGATTTTGAAAATGACCATGACAAATCTAATTGTTTTCTCAAGTTGGACAATAGGCATTGGTAAATATAATGAGAGATGACAGATCGGAAGAGC
>JALLAW010000204.1:0-16319 GCA_036939535.1 Cyclotella kingstonii | reverse complement strand
GCTGTTCTATGAAGGCTGCCAGGGCGACCTTCTTAGTCCGTTCATCCTTCATCTATCAGCTTTTTCTGCGTGGCGATCAAAGTAATATTGGAGGAAAAAGGAATAGTTGTCTTTGACACCGCAGTCACCCTTCAGGATGTTATAGATGAACTAGTGAAATTATTTTCTTGCTCCGGACTCAGGAGGAGGATTTCTATCTCCTTAAACCATCAATAAGGAAATATCCAGTGAAGAAGAATATTCTATCTGTGGTCCCCATCAACAAAGAGGTCACCATACATACAACAGCTAACTCCCTTTTTGCAGATACTTCACAATTATCATTTTCGAAATCAAATCACCTTGGAATTATCAAATGCAAATGGGGTTATATTGTGCCATGTGAGAGGACAAAAGTTGGGAAAATCTTTTCCCATGCACTTGCAGAAGAGATGGGCACTGACTCCCCTATGGCCCAAGGAATGAAACTAATGGAGTGGGTCTCTAACAATTTCTGGGACGACCCGACGCTCACAGGCAAAGAAATCAGAGAATATGACAACACTCTTAGCAATAAAGACATAGCAAAAGTGATCACTTTGTTGGAGAATGGTGGTCAACCTTCTCTCACATTTCGACAATGGACTGCTTCCCTTTTAGATCACCACATTCTTGTACTCAACGTCTTCCCGGATACACTAACCATAATTTTATATCCCACTGAAGCTACAGCGGCAGAGTGCCCACATAGTTTCCTTCTTCATGATGAAGACACTTTCCGCCCCCTTAGGAAAATGCAGAGAGGAGAGATTCTAAAACTATCATCAGAGATTAGGAGGAAACATGCGGGAGAGATTCTACAACATCCCTCCAAAGAGTATCTCATCAATGGATACCTCTATGGACATCTGTCAGCAGCAAATCACTTTGAACATATTTACCGATGTGTAAATTTGTGTCTAAGAGAATCTTCTTCAGGGATGGACTCAAACATCTCTTCTGCGCTCTGCAACGATCTCCAGTTAGAAAATTGGGCTCCCTTTAGTGACTTCAAGGAAGCACTACATGGGAATACTGTCTCTTGGTGTCATGGGAGGATGACCGTTTTAACTAAGGATAAAGAAGTGGCCTCCTTCCACACAAACCACAACATTATTGCCCTCTATCAAAACAATTAAAAGAGGATTATAGACTTCTGCTGGAAATAGTTTGCTTTGGTCACCTCACTCCTCCAAACACCTTATTGAAAGTAAGGGAGATATGGGCTAATCAACCACGCAAAGACTGGTCTCCCCTGACAGGTGGTGGCCGGACCAGAAATCATCTCTCAGATCTGTCAGAGCCGCTACAAGCTGGACACAAGCTATTTGTAAACCAGTTAGAAATCAGAACATGTCCAGCCCCCTTGTTCCATCTTCTAGAGAAACAGCACCTCAAACTACAAACCATCAGTGTCGGCACCATCCTTTTGGAGGTCTTCACAGGGAGCCAGTATCTAGGTCACAGCCACCATCTTCACTCGGATTATCTAGATGCAGTCTATCTCAATTCCCCGGACTGTAGACTGAAGATAAAGTAGAATTGCTTGTATGGTTTGGTCAGGCAGTAATC
This sequence comes from Cyclotella kingstonii, assembly GCA_036939535.1. NCBI lineage: Eukaryota > Bacillariophyta > Thalassiosirophyceae > Thalassiosirales > Thalassiosiraceae > Cyclotella > Cyclotella kingstonii. The sequence continues at coordinate 14,729 of JALLAW010000204.1, read as the reverse complement.
TTCACAAATAGGTGCCTCAAAGCAGGTGGCCGGAACAGGCTAGACTGAGACTCTTATTGTCTATTTGTACACATACATCGTAGATAAAGATTCGTATCTCCCACGCAAAAGAACCAACAAGTCTCAGACTTACTGCAAGGCAGCTTAAGAATACTAACTCTACCATCATGACAGGGTCCTCGTAATAACCCAGACAGTAGACAATTCTCGGAAGTGTTGCAGGTCGATGCCACAGAAGGTCCAGACAATATCTTACAAGTGACAAAAGTGGGAAAACGTCAGTAGACTCAAACGATGATGAAGTAGAAGAGGAGACGGTTAAACTTGGAACAGGTAAAGAACAAAAATGTCAAGGATTCATCTTTTTGAATCAGAAGAAGAAGACCACTCTTCCACATTGAGCAGTCTATCAAGAGACTTATCTCTTCATCTAGGGACAACACAGGATGTGAAAGATACTGGGGCAATAACATTGGATGGACCAGTCTCAGTGATTGAGTGTTTGGTAAATAATAGGACAATCTCAAAGGAGAGCAATACCAAAAGGGGAGATGTAGTGGGCACTATTGAGGTGCCCAACCAGTTGGAAGGGCAGGTAGGAACAGAAGCAGTGCGCAGAAACAGTTTGAATGTCATTTTGGTAGGACTAAAACCAACGAGGACCATAAAAATGTTGGATACTATGACCCATGCGGTTAGGGAGTTATTGGAGGTACAGTCTCAAGCAAGGGATAAACAGATTCTAGAAGCGGAGTACATTAGAGAGACGGATGATATAAGCAACCAGGAGAAGCTGCAAGGTCTGGAATTCAGAGTTGAGGGATGTGGGAATGTGGGACCAATAACACAGTCTCTGGACATGTCCCATCTTATAGATACCCCTACAATGAGTCCTAAAAGAACATGCGGAGCTTACCCTCAATGCCGGCTAATCTTTGATTTGAAGTGCCATTGAGAACAACAAACAATCACACAAAGAACAGAAGTTGCACAAAAGTATCAGGCATTGCATGCCAGAGAATGCGATGTTAAATCAATATCTTCACTGGACTCCATGTTAGATGGAAATGAATTGGAGCCAGATAACCGTCGGAATGCTACAATGGCTCATATGGATGACATCTGCAGACAACAATTTATCAAATACAAATGATATCTTGAACAGTTTGGAGACCTGGTGGCACAAAAAGAAGAAGAAGAGTAACAGAAGAGGAGATGGAAAGGGGAAAGGAGCCAGAAGTTGTTGGAAAGTCAGCAACAGGAATATTAAGGGTAAAATCAAGTTAGGACTCCAGTGATCTGTACTTATGTTATATGAAAAATATATGGATTGATATTATGTTATGTGAAACATGATATGCCATCGATACATCCAGGCAGTTACCAGCTATGCTGAAGAACGCTATGCGTTTCCACCCTTATATGGAACTGCTGTTGCAGTGGCAGTACAAAGACATTTGTCTACCACAGTTATAAATTAGTTTTTGTAGTGGTTATTGACTAAGATATAATTATTATCATTTACAATTCATCCATCACCATCCGTAACATTGTGCTCTTCACAATTCTTCACATTTTGTCCCATTCCCCACCAACCAGTACCAGCAGGATATGTGCACAGATGAAGAAGCATAGCCATATCATTGACAGCTGTTGTACTCTCTGATGGATCTGATCTGCTCTTTGCTTTTTCAACCTATTGATTTGTACAATAATGTTATTGTGACTGTTTGGCTTGATGTTATTCATTCAAAGATCAAACTCTTTTGCATGCTGGTCTGCAGTCATGAGGAGCTATTTATCGTAGATTTTGTAGAAAATCTTGTTATAGATTGTTTCCTCTTTTTGTAGTGCTTTAAGATGTTTCAGCATTGCCTTATCTTATCATTTGAATTGCTTATGAGCTAATCCCTCAGTAGTATCCACCTCTCACTACTCGCACTATCAACAAAATGCCACATTCAATCTAATTGGAGGTGACTTTAGATGTGATTATGCTGGGATATGTGTTGTTGTATTCAACAGTGTCATGGGTACTTTGATTTCTGTCATCTTACAGTGTTTGATGGGTGATTATTTAAAGACAGCTGGAAAAACAATGATCAGTGTGCTGTTCTCACAATAATGCATGTCTTGTGACAGTGTGGTAGTATTGTATGACAAAGTCTGAGAAACGAATTAAGTATGAATGTATGGGATTTCTGCAACTGAGTAGCACGTTGCATAACAAGACCAAGTCAAATTATGATGATTTCTTCTCATGGGGGGAATGCCAGGTGACTGTGTACCATGATCTTAAGTTACTTTCTTAGATCACCAAAACTATCATACTAATGCTACTGTATTTGACTTGTAAACTCTTCAGTGGTTTGATTTGAATGGCTTTGTTTGCTTGTGTTGATTGCAGTGATAATCATGGTTGTTCAGGTAGATTTTGTTGTAGACTTAGGTATAGTTTCTACAAAGGAATGATGCCACATGACGTCGAAAAATTGGTCTCAATTTAGGCAAAAATACATCTCAATCATAGTAGAACATCATTTCAAGCATTTAATCCACCAACTACCCTCAATGGTACTGAAAGTCATATACAACCACATATAGTAACCCTCAATTCTTTCTAAAAGATGCATAAAGGATGAAATAGCTCAGGAAGAAGTAGGATTGCAAGTTGACTTTATATCTTGGTGAGTATATTCCTTCTCATTCAATACAGAGAACACAATTTTGCAATAATGACACATTGCAGAGAAATGTTATCATGAACCAAAAACAAACTTTAAATGGTTCATCAAAATTCTGAAACAATTTCTTCCTTATTGAAAAAAATTGCTCAGTTTTTAAAATAGAAAATGAGTGAGATAGTGGCTTAACATATTACATTGATGAAAGAACAAATATATTTGACCATAAAATAAACACTTCATTATGTTGTAGCTTTTAAGAATTGTATGTTTTATGAAAGTAAGCCATTATATTGTCTCATCTCTCAGCATTTGCCTAGCCCACTCAGGAACTTCAAGACCTAATGTAACATAATCAATGGATAAATACTCTAATGCTTTTCTAACAGTCTGTGCTGTGTAAAACTGTTGAACTTTTTCTGGAGAATGAGTCGAGTGACGACTACTGCTGCCAGTATTATTAACTCTGTTCTCACCTAGATGGGTTGTGTAGTTAAAAATTTTGTCAAGATGGTACGGGAGCCTACCACCAAATTTGTCTGCCATTTTTTCAAGATCTGCCATGAAGTTTCTACCCATATTCCCAATGAAGGCATACTTAGTTTTGATTGTTCGGTGAAGGTCGCATATAATTGCTTGAGGAACAAAGTGAACATTCCATTTGAGTGGCATTACATCAAGATATGCAGCAAACATTTGCTTCTTCTTATCTTCCAAATCCATCGTCAATTCCAGTGTGCTCTTGTTGTGTATTGGATCTGGATTGAATATGATATTTGGTTCACAGTGTTTTTCTACACGTCGGACAATTAGTTTTTCACATTTATCTAAGTATGCCGAAAGTAGCCTCTCTAAGGGATCTCGCAAAAATACAACCCATGGTGCATCCGATGGAATGTCTCTGATTGTTTTCCATGAACATTTTCTCCCTGGTAATCCCTTCTGGCATTTAGAAGGTAGCTCCTTGCAATCATTTGCATTCAAGTCACAAAACACCTTCCTCCATTCCGTGGTCCCGACCTTTTCAATAGTACAAAACTGCAATGCAGGATCAGCCGTGGTAAAATGATGCCAATGACCATAAGATCCATTCTTCAACAAGTCACGTAGCAATGTTTGAAACCACCATGGAATGGGAGGAGTGGTTTGGGAGTCTTTCCTACCTGGCAGAGTGTTGAAATAATCATGCGTCTTTTTCATACATAACATTCCAGTGATGTTATCGTCACAAGGTAAAATGTGTAGGTAGGAGTTCTGGTAGGACCTGTGAATGATGACATCGGCTTCATCCATATTCTCTAATGATTCTTTGCCACCATTAGTGTAGTTGTGGAAAGAGCTGAAAGACGTAGTGTTGATATGAGATGAGTCGTAGATGGAACGAAGGTTCTTTGAGTGTACTTCTAAAACTTGAGATAGTCGACCCAAGGAAAAAGAGCACACTGCAGTCACTATGAGGGGCGCAATTGGATAGTAGAGGACCTTTCTTTTGTTTGTTTTGTCCATCCCAGCGATCGATTAATTGGTTCCACACTAGACTGTTCGATCAAAAAACAGAATTGAAGATTATCAAGCAGGGACCACAACTGATAGAGTGCTGATGTTCTTACGACACGACACAGTTGCGCAAAGCATGTGTATTAGTCGGGGGACTCTATTTCTAGAGAATGCTTGTCAGCATCCACTGTATGGCGCTGCGGAAAAGAACACAATATCCTCAAAATTGTAAAATGGTGTTTATGTTAAGCCGGATATGCAACTGAAAACCGTATGAATTGTCGACAGTTTTTATAGTATGCGCGAAATCTCGTACTCCTAATACGAGCAATTCTCTCGCCAGAGAGAGAGAGGGTGGCTGCTGTCTCCTTCGCCTTTCTCTCTTCTTTTTTTCTCTTTTTGTCTCTTTCTGTCTGTCTGTCTGTCTGTCTGTCAGGCAATCTTTTTGTCTGTCTGTCAGGCTATCTTTTAGTATGTCTGTCTGTCTGTCTGTCTGTCTATCTCTATCCTGCTGTCTCTGACCTTGTCTCTATGCTCCCTATGCGTCCTACTCCTCCTACTATAGTATATTGGTTCTATACTCCTAGTAGAGCATAGTGGTACTTAGCACTTCTAAAGATATATAGTATTCGAGTTGTTATCAGAGAGCAACTCAAAGCATCTCTCTCAATTATTCATCGTTCTCATGTCTTCTTCTCCTGTAAGCGACGAATTTTCGGATGTCATTGACTGGGCAGAGGCCATGGAGCAATGTGGTGACGACGAAGAGTTTTTACGCGAATTATTATCTGATTTGCGAGGAGAGGTTGATGCTCAAGTAGTCAAGATTGACGAACAACTCAAGGTGAGAGAGATGCCATATCGTCCAATTTTATTCATCATCTTGGCAGAAAAACTTTTGATCACTGGTCTTATATCTTTTGTGAGTGGTTTCCTCTTAAACGTAAAGGATATATTTCATGAATCAATAAAGAGATGAGAGTAGTGTATTCCTTTGAATCATTGAGTTATGTTTTAGTGTTTTGTCAATCTGAAAGATAGTGATATACAATGCTGTAAAGTGTTGCAAATAAATTGAGTCAAATGTCTGTGCATGATGTTTTCGTCATTGAAACCTCATGTCAATGTATCTATGAGTCATGATTTAGACATGGTTTTCTTCAGGTTGAAATTCTGTAATTTATTACAACATTTGTCCTCATTTTCTTGTCACATTTCTTCCTTCCAATTCGAATGAAACAAAAGAATCCCTTAAACTCCCATTCTTTCTTACACATCATGCGTGCATCCCATGTTATCAAGGGAGCATCATCGAATCTCATGTGTCATCAGCTTCGAGAAGTTGCATCAAGTTTAGAACAAGCCGCAGCTGAAGCAAGAGAAAACTACGATGAAAAAAATACTTCTAACACAGCCACATGTAACCTGAATCAAAAATATGACGACTTGATAAAAGCAGTAGAAAAGTATCATGAATTTCTACTCAGTGTAAAAGTGTAAAGACTTGATGAGATGTAACATATTCTATGTTGCCATCATTCAATCCTTTGGTATAATTGCTCTTTTCTCAATATGCTGTGGTATTTCGAAATCAATACACCACGTGAGGTAGCATTGAATTTGTGGAGTCATTTTTTCACCTTCGCCAATATGAATAACGGTTATATTTTGAGCAGTCATCATAAGATGAGGAGAGATGTTCTTGCCCTCTTTTGATTAGAAAACTATTCATGAATGTCCTCGAAATCGAAGGAAATATTTTTTTTTGCAAAATTGTTATGATATAGAAAAAGCATGCGTTAAGTCATCATTCTTTTTTCTATGATGCAAGTCTGGCTCATAGTCTATCATTAAATGCAGTAATACTAATTACCTTGGAAGATGCATGTGGATGCTTCCCCAGAAAAGTATTCTTTAGATTATGTTTTGTATTTCATCTTATCATTTTTTCTTGCATTCTAGTATGAATTTCTTCTGTATCAAGTGACAATTATGCATTCCTTGTTTTTCTACTCTATCATGCATGCATGTCACAGAGGTGTAGTCATTCAATGTAATGTGGAATCAGCTTTCAGTAGGTGCATCAATTTAGAACTAGCCACAGCTTGAGCAAGAGAAATCATGAGAAAAATTTGGAAGCAGCCACTCTTAAACTGAAAGAAAAACATGATGATTTAATTGATGCAGTAGAAAGATATCATGGATTTCTAACGATTATAAAAGAGTTGAGACTTTGATGACGTTTGTCTTCTATGATAAATTAAAATGTTATTTTGTTATTGTTCAATCTTTTGATATTATAGAACTTTTCAAAATGACTAGTTTACGATCAAGACATAACTTAAGGTAGCATTGGTTTTTTTAGAGAGGATAGGCTTCCTTGCTACTATGAGTGACATTTGCATGTTGATCTAACATTGGCAGAATAAGGTGATATGGTGGTTTTTATTGATCCTCTAATCAAAGCTCTGTGTAAGTTAAGAAATAGGAGTATTGATACGGTAGAATATGCAGCCATACCACAACACATTACATCAACATGAGTGCATATCCCATTCTATCTAAAATGCGCGCTGGCACACTTTGAATACTACATACAAACTTAAAGATTAACTCATAATGTAACTATTAGCAGTTTTCATGAAGAAATCATTATTGTACGTACGTTTGGGTGAAAGTGCCTATGAAGGTAGATATGCTTCCTTTGTCATTAGTGCTGAATTATTTGTGAAAGGTTTTCATTGTTTCATTTGCACAGCATATCAAAAAAATCTGTGAAATAAATCAATAATGCTCAATGATGAAAATGCTAAATCCCCATTGCTTTGAACTTATTACAAAATGACTTTTGATACAGATACAGCTATTTAGTAGTATTATCATTGAACCTAAATGACCACCAAGCAGCTGTATTCTGTTTAAAAAAATCATTGACAGAAATCACTGTATAAAGTTGAATTAATTTCTCCTCACTAAGCATTTAGACAAATCAATTTTTATACTCCATAGCTGCTCTTTACGTAAACTTTACAATGGTTATCTTCTTCCTGAGTTGAAGTGTATTACTTGATATGTTTTTCTTAAAGAAGATTTGTGCAAAGCGTCCCAGAAAGTAGCACGGAATGGATTGGTCTCACTGATTAGGTCGAGCATGTAACCTATTTCAATTAGTGTGAAATCTGGGTTGCATCGTCATTGGATGATATTGGGTCGAGAAAGGTCTGGGTTGTGATAAGCAAGGAGTGAATGAAAGTGCAGGTAACTTGAGGCTTTCGATTTAGGCTGATGCAGAATAGATTGGGAAATGGATGCATGTGAAATGGATACCATTTTCGTTTGTCCTTGATCTTCACCAGTCAATAGTCCATCTTACAGTAGCAGTAGTAATAACTTCCCTAACTTCATCATTTCTATCTGATAACTTAGCTTACATTCGAATCTCGCTTAAGAAATGTTTCCTGCTCATTGTAGTATGTATAAGCTAGATTGAACTGACAGCTAGAGCAAATCACTGTGAGAAATTGAGTTATCTAAATAAAATAGTGGACATTCAAAAGCTTTTTATAAGATCTTGAAGGTGATACAACATTGAAATGTAAGATAATAGATGTATTTAATTTCTACGTGGTACACTGAAATCTAAGAGTAGAGATTAGGATAGTTATTATCATTATCACTACTAAAAGATAGACTATATAATAAAGATTAAATCTGCAGGATTAAAAGAGCGTGAGTTTTCGACTTCTTGATTCTGAGCAGTTATAAGAATTCACGAGATAGCGAGCTCTATTTTATGTGTAATGTATGTAGTACGTAGTTATTTATGTGCAGTGCTACATAGTAGAATAAGAACGGGAGTCGGTCGAGACCGTGCATGTGTTATTGTTCTCTTTGCAAGACCGAGCGGCTTGATGACTGTAGTTTACTAGCTTAGTCTGGTTACTTTCGTTGTAGAAAATTAATTCTTGAAACTATGAAGGTACTACTAAGCGTATAATCAGTAGATAGGCAAACATGCACGACCCTGACAAACCATTCTGGATCCAACTGCCGGAAACCAGAAAGACTTCTGAGAGGACCTAACTTCCGCTGCTGAGGTGTTAGCACTTGCTAATAGCTCATCGACTGATGACCCCTGACGTATGCACTAGCTACAGTGACGTCAGGTGGGCATTACACTCTTCCTCTCTACCATCTGCAGGATCATGGCTACATTGGTAATACTGTAAGGTAAAAGTATCGCAAAAAACCTTACTCAAAAAACTATCCATTTCGTTTAGGTGGAGATAAACTGTCAAAAAACCCTCCCTTCCAAACTATATCTTTTGAGGGAAAACCTCGGAAGAAATACACCTCAAGAACCCTATACGAGGACCCTACTACAGGGGATAGTCCACCTTCATTGTTGGATACGGTAAGGTATCACTTGCCGTATTTTGATCCGCTCTGACATCTCAGAAAGAAGTTCTATTGTTAGGTTACCATTTGCATGAACTGACAAAATGGTAAATGTGCCCTGTGTTCTGGTAACCAACCTCCTAGGGTCACGGATTTTCTTCAAAACCTGCATGCCGCAGCAAAATCATATTTTCTTTTTTTGAATGATGACGACGCAGATCTTTATTAATGAAGTACTCTCGCCTCTTTGCAATCATATGCCAATCTGCAATCAACGGCAGATATAGAAATATGTCTCTGTTGTACACTAACGCGCTAGGACTGTTCTTTAATGTCATCGCTATGTTCATCCGCATAGCATGCATGTCAGTCGCCAAGACAGAATCTATAATGCCACATGCGTCATCAACATTCTTTAAAAGGTTGGAGTTTATCCATGTCCTCAAGACATTCGACTGTCTGATGCATTCTTTCACAGATTGCATAAGTTTGCGGATTTTTACTTGTAGAACACACTTTCTGTATAACGGTCGCTAACAGTAGCCTCTGGAACGCTTCCCCTGTGAATTCACATCCTTTATCATGGATACACCTGCTTGGTCAATGGTATCTTGCTAATCAAGTTTGCTACTTGGTCTTTATGCGTTGAGGCGACTTATTGTCTATCCGTAAAAATTCTACCAAATTATCTACGGTATTTGTACATGTTAGTGCATTAATTGCAATCTTTTCATTAGCTACTTCAATTGACCAGAGACCTTTCGAATCCACTGCAACCTCCTCAACATTTTGCTCGTTCAATTCTCGCTTTGGTAGCATGCCATAAGCCGGACCTTCTAATTTATGCCTTTAACAGGTATCACAAACAAACCTATCAATGTTTCTCCTCAACTCAGGGTGGTGGTAGCGTGCTTAAATTATCATACGCAGTCTTTTACTCCCCGGATGATTCAGTACTTGATGGAACCACTGGATAGTCGGTTTTAAAATGCTTCTGGCTAGCGCTACATTCCATTGCACATGCCTGTCATCACTGGGTTTTACATAATATATGATGTTATCCACGCCATCTTATGTCTTTTTAAAAGTATTGTTAAGGATGTATGCTTAACAGTCCTTGTAGATCAGGGTCTTTAGTCTGCTCTCTCATCATGTACTCATAATTAAGAGGATTTTCGCTTGGAGAAATTGATGGTAAGTTTAAATAGCATTCCATAGCTGTAAAGAAGTATTAATCATCAATTCGACTTTAAAACGTGTCATGTCTAACAGGAATGTAATGAAACTGGGAGAATATTCCTCAGCATAGCATCTCTAACGTAAGACACGTTGAGATTGTAGGTTTTCAAAAGAGAAATTTTATTGATCAGTGTAGATACGAATCTCCTGAGTATCATAGACCTGAAATCATTTAAGGTCATAACAATTGAGAGAAGTACTTTCTTTATTGTTTTATATTCCTCTGTGCACTATTTAGTTTCTTTGAAAAATTTGCAACAGGTATTTCATTTTTCACAATGCAAGCTCCCATCTGAAAGTCCGATGAATCCGCAAAAATATAAAACGATTTATTATGATTTGGAGATGCGCATAGTGCATCCATCGACACGAGTTTTTTCATACGTTGAAATGCCTTGTCTATGTCATCTATTCAGATGAATGCTTTCTTACCCGTTTGATCTGTTGAAGGTTTTAAGATATGCGCCCTCACAGATCTTTACTCTCTTCATCTAATTCGAAAGTATAGTATTGCATCGACAAGTCTATCTTAGTGAAGTAAACACATCCTGCTCTTTTTCTAAGGATGGCAGCAATAATGAGCAAAAACTACTTTTCCATTTAATCAACTTAATCAAGACACTAAAATCACTAACCCAACGAATTTACAGTCTTTTTAGATACGATAAAAGATGGTCACGCCCATTCACTTGTGTCATGGTGAAATAGCACTCCAATGGCTAAAAACTCTTGCAAGCATTCTTACATACATCCCAATGTACTTTGGGAACGAAGTACGATCTTGAATCTACTGGTGTTGTGTTCTTGTCCACGTCAATATGAAATTTTCTCCTAGGATACTTTCCTAATGTTCTATTAAAGAGCTTCAGACGTCTCTGTAATACACGGCAAAGATCTCTCTTCTGTGACCTGTCTAAATGTTGTTGCTGCTCAGTAACGATTTCAATGTCTACCTTTTCATACTTGATTTGAGTATGGGTATTGCAAGGAAGGCATCAAGCCAATCCTCTCAAAAGAATCCATCTTCACTTTGGATCATGCATGAATTAATCATTCAATCATAGTCGAATTGATCAAGATGCTCTCTAGATCTCATTGGCAAACTGCATACATACCAGTCCATTTTATTTCTACTAAAGTTGAGATTGATTCCTATTTGTCGTAGGAAAGCAGTGGCGAAAATGATATCATAGTTGAATTTTTAACTGAGTGCGCATAGACTCAAGTGAGACGCACTCCTATTTTTGTCAAATTCAGGAAGTCTAATATTTTTCATATTGACTATTGTATCAGCAGGTACTTTACCTGACAGAGTAATGAGCTGCATCCTGTCAGATGACTTTAATTTCTTTCGCGAGACTGCACAGGCAGCACTCGTTTACTTATCAAGGTTTTTGATGAATCCGAATCAAACAGTAATCGTTGCTAGTTTGATATCCGACTTCTTCAACAACTGCTATTGTTGCGGCTGTCATTTGGGTAGTAGTTTTATAACAATGATGATGTCTAAATTAATTTCATTTGTGTTACCAGCAAATGTACTATCGCTTATATTTGATGTTTACTATGCTTAACACAAGCAACTTGTTTAAACGATAAAGCATCACACTTAGACTAATGACAGTGCTACATCCTCCAACGCAATTTTCTATTCATTGCTTTTCTTGAACTTTTTAACTTTAGAGTCTAGTGATAGACGATTAAATTCGTCCATTGCTTTCTTCTTTCACTCAGAAGAAGCTCTTATCTTTTCTTCGATGTATTGATGGTATATGATGCCTTTCATAGCTTCTAGTCGTTTCTGATAAGCTTTTTCAGCTTTACTCATTTTGCCTTCACGCAGAGCATGTCTTTCTCCCAGGGGTTACTTCTTTTTTCCTTCTCTTCGGCTTTCTTCACTGCTGCATCACCGAATTCAGCCTTGAAACGTTTCCACTCCTCGTGCTGGATTTTACGGGGGGTATCAATAGTTCTTGCTTGCACTAGCGCTGAATTTATGAACTCGAGCCATATGAATCCAGAGATGGGAGGGAGTCATCATCTCCTTCGGCCCAAACAAAGATTGGGGTAACGAGAAATAGCTTCCTTTCTGGTCTCTTTATCTTCTTGCCATAAATAGGTGAAATCCATTGCCACTCTGGCTTAAAGATAAACTCCTTTTTCAATCTGGCGATACTATTTAGAGTAGGGTACCTTCCATTTCGGAGTTTTATCTTCTCCAGAAAAGGTACGTCATTTGTCCTCCGTCACTGTGTGCTACCAACACCATGTCACTTGCTCTGTAGAGGATGATAGCTTCTGGATACGTTGCACAGTAATCCAGCAGCTGTGTGACTAGTTGGTAATGTCTCATCTACAGTTCTTGCTTACCATAACAAAGTCTCTATCATTGATTGAATGTACGTTTTGAATTTCTCATTTAACACTGGTGCATCATCTTTTTCGTCAGCGAATTGTACCCTACTGCCATATTTTGGTGGTTTGTGAGAGTATGGTGAGCTTTGCGGTTTCATAAGCTTTATGTGTACAAATTTTCAAACGTCTTTTTGATTTAATTTGGCATTCAGAGATGCACTTTTCTCTTGAATAATTCCAATCTAATTTTTTTAGATAGTTTTTTCCCTCCCAGTCTACAGTGATGTCATAAAATTGTCATCATACCGTGAGTGCTCTATATGCTTTTGTCTCACATATTTAATATCAAAGTCATCAACAACTACTGTATATTATACAGGATGTTGTTCGTGCTTTCACAGTCCTGGTATAATATCATCTTGGTGGTATCCTTCTTTTGCCCATCCTTTATTCAACAGCTGATTTGCAAGGAGCCCAGCTTGTGGTAAGCCATACATTCATTCATCATTTTTTATATACCCAACCTTCCACTGTTTTACCTCATGTAATTTGTATTGATTCACAATTTCATCCGGTATGTCGGCTATTTTAATCCCCATGAGTTCTAACCTTCGTAGAGGTAAGTTCAGGTAAAAATTGGAATTATCTGCTGCTGTTAACTCTGCCTTTGGTGTTGATACAACACAATTTAACAAAATATTGACTACAATAATTCTGCTATGGGCATTCCCACCTCATCGGGGTAATTCATTCTATTTTATCGAGCAGTAAATCTTATTTTTTCTTTTTTTGTCTTGTTTGCTCAAATATCACACACAAATCTTTCCTATGTGAGATCTTTCATTCTCTCTGTTGGTACTTAATTTTTCTTGATGAAACAGATTGTACTTGTGACTTTTTTCTGTTGCTCACTCCCTGGGCTAATCTACCATATTCATTTGCAACTGATCTTGTCCATACTTGCTTATAGACTGAATCTTTTATAAGATGCCTACATTCAAGCATTTTCTCTGTGGATTCGTCTAAGACTGAAATAAAAAATTGCTGTTTTTTCCTTGTAATAGCTCGTTGTATGATGTAGCTTTCATTCTTTCTTCGTGTTTTTACTCTTACAGCAATGCTATCGTCATCTAACATACTTGATTTGCTTTAGGGTGGATCTGGTTGCAGATGCTAATTGCACATTTATTGTCGCACCAAACTTTATTTGTCCATTTCTCTAAGCCGAAAAACTAGACTATCACCTAGAGGAGCAATAAAGCAGCAAGTAAACATAGAAGTTCTGCCCTATAGGAGGATGCAGCACTGGAGATGTCATCAAAGGAGTCTTTCAATGCGGATTTTCACCATCAGCAAGCACCCATCCTCTCCACATCTGTCAGGGAAATCTGGATTGAAAGAGCCGTCCGACACCGCCACAATAAAGCCACAGAGGACCAATCTCCGAATACCATTTACTATGTCCATGTTGCACAATTGATCCTTTACAGATTCCCATATCCATGTGCCCCCGTAACCAAAAAGAGTCGATACGAAAGATCGCGAGAACTGAGGAAGGCTAGTCCTGGATTTGAATATCCCTAGAGGTCTGGCATAGACGGAAGCCACCTCCAGCTGCTCTTTAAGATGTAGAAGTGCCTTCACTTCCCTCCTAGGGTAGACAACATTCGACCTTCCTGGAATCCTAACCAGTTTGGTCAGATGCGTTCCCGAAGCTTAAAAGACGTCCCCATTGCCATAGTACCATTGCCACTGACGGTGAGATGTGTGAGACCAGTCTCCTAGTGATCATTTCAGCCGTCCTCTCGCATCCGTTACGGTGCTACAGAATTCTCTCCAGCGTTTCCAATCCAAGCTTGACGCTGAAAAGTCAATCAACATCACTTAGTGTTAGAAATAAGAAGTTATGATTAATTATCCATAACTACCCATTATACTTCTAGAGGTAAATCTTGTTCTCTGCATCTTTTCCGCATGAAGGAAAACCAACAGTGATAAATATACAGTATAAAATCTAGGTACGCTGAAAAGATACCGAGCTTACGTGAACGCTACGAGAGCCATCCATCCCCTCCATGATCATTGCTCTCGACGGAACGTCGATCTTTGGGGGAATCTACCTTGTCGAGGAACAAAGATGCGTAGTCCAAGCTTAGTTCCGAAGATGTTGATTCTCATGGCAAAAGTGCGGATCTGTTCTCATGTCCTAGATCAGTGGGTCGTTCTTCTCTCACTCGGGCGACATCCCAAGAGGAAGGTAGTGTAATTACGACCCTCACTGACAAGTCGAACGAAGATTTGGAAGTTGTAACGTTCGACAGAGACTCACTTAAGCGGCCTAGGGATTGTAATATGGACATGGACTTTGGTGAGCGACTTGAGTGGTACTTTCGCGATGAGACAAGTAATACTCTAGAATACATCGACTTCCTTTTGGAGAGTACTGAACCTTCCTGAAAATGATGTTACCTTCCCTCGGCAATTAATGAAGGCGCAGTGGGCCGAGGGAGAAGAGACGTTGGAGTCCAAGCGCAACTACCTATTCACAGTGAGAGC
>JALLAW010000203.1:0-15875 GCA_036939535.1 Cyclotella kingstonii | reverse complement strand
AGTAGAAATGAATACAATTCGCCTTGTTGGGGAGCTGCTGTTGAGGCAGCAGTTGAAAAGACTCTTTGCCCACCACATCTATTATTTTAAGTTACGTAGTGGTAATTTACTAAGTTATTATTATTGGAAGAAATGAATACATGATACCGCATGAAAAAATTGTTATGAAATTTCTATGTGCTTATGTACGCTCGCAAAAGGGCCGTGAGAGCCGAAATGTTTAATATGAGCCCTTACGCGAGAGATTACTGTATCATCTACTATACCATAGTAAAGTATAGTACTCCTACTACTGTTAAACAACTTCTTCAACGAAACACAGATGTGGCCGTCAGGACATCAGACCTATTGTATGGTTGCCATCTGACGGCCAAGACAGTTGACACATCACGAATCAGGACTCTGCAATAGTTCGTTGTGTCCAAAGATGCGCCCATCTCTCTCCACTCTCCTCCTTCTAGGCCCGTCAACGACCTCTGCCTTCTCACTCAACATGAATCGAGGCGCCAACGCTGCGAAACACAACAGGCTTGGTCACAACTTGCGTCAGAAGAATAAGGAGCAGAAAACAGTTCGAAAGATGAACACAAAGCGTCCCCCTCGATGGGAAAGGGAGGGAGACCAACTCTATGTAGAGGTCTCCAAGAAGGAGGAGGACGAGGCCAGACATCTCCAATTATTGGACAATGCGCAATTTACTGCCCAAGATGTCTGCACCATATTGAAGCCATATTTGACTGACGGTGCTCCTTTAAATGACTGTGTATCACAGAAAATTCACGAAACATCTGATGTCATGGTCTCGGAGGAGCATAGTCCAACAGCACCCTACTTATGGGGCCCTCTCCCCGTAGGTCCCGTTTTAGCCTCCCGTCTCTACTCACACCAACGGCGGCATCCCACATCAATACAAAAGTCTGCCTTCTCCATTCTTACCGCCAGTGCCAGCAAAACCAATCAACACCAGTCTAGCAAAAAGACTAATGCCATTATTGCTTCTCCCACTGGAACTGGTAAAACTTTAGCATATCTACTGCCTCTTTTGTGTACATCTCCCGGTGGACAGTATGCTGAGGGAACGGGAGGAGTGTTGATAGTGACACCAACAATTGAATTGGCATGTCAGATTCAAAGAGAGGTCAATGTTCTGTGGCCTCCGACAGAAAAGGAGGGTTATCAGTCCTCACTATTTGTTGTTGGTGCGGATGATATAAAGAAAGAAAGGCAGGGAGATAAAGAAGACCGTGAGGAATATGGCACTGATGAGCAGAGCACGCTCGATACTACTTCACAATCACGAATAATTCTGAGATCTCTACAAAAATCTCCTCTCATTGCTGGGACTCCCAAAATGCTTCGAATGCTATATCGTGAGGCTCAACGAATAGTACATCAATGCGATCATGACTCTTCTATCCTTGAAGAGGAACGTGTTTCCTCAGTCGCGCTACTTACCAATCTTCGTGCGATTGTACTTGATGAAGCTGATAGATTATTGAGAACGGAAGCTGTTGCAAGAGAGGAGACGGAACGGAAAGAAAGAAAACTTGCGAAACTTGCTGAAACAAATGTAGCAGCAGTCTCAACAGATGACAAAACTTCCCACCCTCTCTCTACACCTAAGAAAACACTCATCATTGCTAGACAAACACAAACAGAACTATTATTACGGGATTTACCTATACCTTCTCTGAATAATGTACAAATTATTTGTGCTTCCGCCACTGTTGGAAGAACGATGCGTCGACAGCTAATGCAAATTTTAGATGCACCAAGTGCAGAGGCAGCAGCAGTGTTGATTACAGGAGAGGAAGATCCTAGGGTGAAGAGTAAAGATGCCAAAAAGAGGATGAGTGTATTGCTTCCAGAGAAATTACATCATGCTTTTCGTGTAGTTACCCGTGACCTAGTGGAAGAGAGTAGGGTGGTGACTGATGAAATGTCTCACTTATCATTGGCTGAGCAGAATGAAGAAAACATGATATGTGCAACTATCAAAGCATTATGGGATACCATGACATCAATAGAGACCCCGAGACCAATGATTATTTTTCCTGGGAAATTAGGCGTAGCTCGTGTTCAAATAGAATTAATTGCTCGAGGTATTCGCGATGTTCGTACATTAAGAAATCTAGATGGCCGATCCCCTGAAACGAGTGATGAGTCAAATGCAAGTTCAACTAGTAAGTACTGCGATGAAGAGAATGGGTGGAAATCTATCCCCGTTTACCTTGTTGGTGAACGGTTTGCTCGTGGATTGGATCTTCCGGGGGTTGAATATGTCATTCTTCTCAACCCCCCATCCAGTGCAGCTGCTTATGTGCACTTGGCTGGGCGCACTGGAAGAAATGATCAAAAAGGAACAGCCATTACCTTACTTCGATCGAAACATAATGAAATAAAACGATTTGTCGCGATTGCAGAAACACTGGGATTGAAGTTTGATTCTTCTTTCTCAGGCATTGCTGAAAGTATGCCTAGAAGTAAATTCCTATTGCAGCGAGAGATTAAATATTCGAAATTAGAAGAAGAAAGGCTATTAGTGTCCGCAGCACCTCATCAGTCACACACTTATCCATGGTATCATCTGTCTGAATCTGTACTTAGAAGAAAGAAAAATGCCGACCTTTTAGATTATCTCCAAAAGTTTGGAACATCCATGAATTGTCAAGATTTATCAACTAAAGCAGATATGGTATCTGCTATTCAGACACTTCATTCAGTGCAACAATCATGACAATCAATATGGTATTGAGCGCTCAAACGAATGATTCATTGACTCATGATTCATTGACCAAAGCAGTGCTAAGCACCCTAAAAGTTATGGACTCTTGTAAATGTCATTTCGCCTGTTTTATTACTGGTGCATATATGATATGAAATATGCCCTTTTTAATGCACATGCCACTATTACTAAAACAAGTCACTCTTATAAGCAAGTCACCTCATTGTTTAGATTTTCATTCATCTTCAAAAAGTGACCTGCTATCATTGGCTGCCTACTTCAATGTCAATTTAGCTTTTGAATCAAGGTTATGCAACTAAAAGGTATCATGATTACTGAGATGCATTAGAGTATTCTTTTCAAGATTTTGAAGAGGATTTATTGTATGACAATTTTAATACTTGGTAAGTGATTTTGAGTGACAGTAGTCTGTTGAGGAAAAACAATCATACAACAAAGCATCTGAGTTGGTAGAAGTAAAGACAATATTATGACTTCATTGATGGTGAGTGAATTGGTATCCTTCATGACCTTGAGAATAAGAGTAAGCATACTGACTGAAACTCTTGTTTAAGAAGTCTCCCCAGCATTATTTAATTCTTCATCATTTAGAGCCCCATGGTTTTGAGGAGACAAACCATTTTAATGATAGAATGAGACTTCATATGCAATGACTTAGGGTCAAACAATGCTTTGCATGCTAATAAGAGAAGAAGGTCTCAATCTTCTTTTTAGAAGTTGATTCTCAGACTTATTTATTAGAATAAGATATGTCTCTAGCCCTTAGCTAATGTCTGCTTACCACATTTCTGTTCATATATTGACCCTTATAATGCAATTACTGATACATACATTCTAAAGAATGTGGGAATCCCTCAAGGCCACAGATTCACAATCATTTGTATATGTGCAATGTGTCTAGTAGAGTATGAAGATGTTAACCAGTGCAGACAACATGTTTTAATGTTAACACTTTACGTACAAGATGAATTTAAAGTTTGTTTATGGCTCCCTGCAAAAGTATTTGGTACAGCTCTCACAATAAATTAATTCAAGCAGCACAATGTTATCAGGATGAATTCAGTCATATGCTAAGATGGTGTGGTTACCAGTAATACAATGATGAGAAATAATTTTAACCATGCAGTAGTTGGTCTGACAGGTGAATGCTTATTGGAGTAACTCATCATTGGCTTTTCTCATTTTAGCCCTTTTCTCCTCTGTAGAAGACAAAATACTTTGCTATTCAAAGCAAGAGATAATGATGTGTGCAGAATTGAATATGTTGGGGATGAACTTTGAACCATTAATCCAAGCAAGGAAAAGGACTAGCATGAGACATGTGTGGTGGCATCTCATGCAGTACTGTAGGAAGTAAAAGTATTAGATTGGAATATGAAGCAATGACATACCAAGGTGGCAGGCACCAGTGTTAGGAACTGTACAAAAAAGTATGTTATGTCATCATGAGTATTGAAGTGCAAAAATATGAGGAGGGCTGGTCTGCCATGTGACAATGCTTGGAGAGTAGCTTTGTATGAAAATAGGATTTCCCATACAGGCTATATGTTGGCAATCAAGTTGTAATACCAACCATTATGCCTTGATCATAATGAAAATGCTTCATTGTTCATTTTTAACCATTTTTGCACTGCCATAAATAGAACTATCTCCTTGTCAGAATAACCAACCACTTAGCTTTATTATTTCCTATGATATAGGGGTCAAAAATGAGAGCTAAAGCATTTTTGTTGTGACCACAGTGTAATGGTCAGCATTGTATCAGTTCTCTTTCTCTCCACACACACCCCCCCATCTTCCCCAAAGAGTATGTCTGAGGAACAGAAATCAATGGTGGAAGGAATTGAAGGAGTAGCCTGTTATCAGAGGAAGAAAGGGCTCCTTTAAGCAAAAGAAAGACTATAGGTCAGATTGTAGTCTAGCATTACACACCTTTGATGTTGGAGCCACAAAACATGTCACTGAGGTCCTTAAGTCCCTGGACAAGATAGCAAACTACATTCAAAGGGAGTATACCAAAGGAGGAGGGATAATTGGAAGGACTGTTTGCAAGATACAGTAACCTAATAATTTGATTCTACCACCTCAAGTTACTGGATCTCCTGATGACCCCAATGCTGTCTCGCCTGTACCCCTTAACCACCATTAGAAATAGGCATCTTTATTTGGCAGCAGAACTACAAGAGCGCAGAAGAGGCCATACATCAACTCTCAGTGAACAGTCAGAGGGAATATGCTCTCACGTGGGGGCAGTGCTCACTAGAACAACATAATAAGCTTAAGGCTACTCCTAACTATTGAGCAGTTGTGAGAGAGCAACTTGTGGTTGATCTACTGTTGCTCATTCTTGGATTCTGTTGCAGTTTTGATGACTAACATCAAGACATGGTTGCTATTCTAGGCCAAGAAAAAAGCTTATCTATACTTCCATGGCAACACAGCACCCACTGATAACTGCATGGAAGAGTTTATGGCACATGTGGGGGTAGTGGAGACTTATTGTGGTGTATGGGGTCAAGCTTGCCATCATTCAAGCAAAGCTTCATTCTGAAAAAGCTGTAGATCTGGATAACCCTACTCCAGCAGCATTAATTGCTTCTAAAGAAGTAGGAAAACATGAGTTCTTGGCCATTATGCTCCTCAGCAATGTGGATAGAAATAGATATTGGAAATTGAAGGTGAACTTTTCAAATGATTATACTAAAGGTGTGAACAACTATCCTTAGTCAATTGATGCTGCCATGAGACTCTCAACAACTACAAAGTCCCTGAGCTTGATGGATCTGGAGCAGTAACAAATGATAATGGAATTGTTATCCAAGCTGGTAAAGAGAGAAAGCCAAACCATAAGATGATTACGTGCTGGCATTGTGGAGAAGAAGGCAACACTAAAACAAGTTGCCGAGTGGACTCTAAGATGTATGGGTAAATCAATGAGGGATAGCCAACATAGTACTACCTCATCCCATTTTATGAGCATGCTCCATGTTTTCCATGTCCAAAAATATAAGCAAGACTATGTAGAGGATATTGTTCTTGCGTTGAAAATGAACTTTAGAGAAGGATTACAAATGTTGGAGTAAAAACGCAGCACTACCTCTGGTTGTTTGACTGAGTTACACCATGTCCTACAGGTAGGAGTGGACAAATCAATAACACTCACATTTTAACTGCTAAATCTTAAGTTTATTTGTAAAGACTTTATCAGTTTAAGAGGTCACAACAGATATTTAAATTTACTGTGGGTTAATGAGCTAAAGTAATTACCATTCGGAGGGGGAAACCCACAAGGTCCGGATGAAAAATCCTCCCTGTCGCATGTCCTCTCAAAGCATAGCAATGACTTCAAGGATTGGATGACATTTAAGAATCCAAGGTCATGCCAGGCAATTGTGCAGGTTGCTGCGTTAACTTGACAATCAGCCTGAATTTGTCAGCCACAACCAAAAACTCTGGATCTGTGAGGTTTAAGTGTGCCCTGCAGCTATCTTGTTGGATCGTGATCAGCCTGCATCCAGGTGGGTAGTTCTCCTTTATTGCTGGGAGGACCTTGTTGATAATGAAATCCCTCTACATTACCCGATCGATGCTGGTGATGGGTTTCTTGTAGCCAACCCACTGCTATGGTAGGAATTTCCAAGGAAATATCAGCTTCAGTAGTTGAAATCAAGATAAAAGTTGCTCTGGAGGAAATGGCAAGAGTCAAACCGCTGGAATTTGCAGCAGTACAAGGATATCTACTGGGGATACCATATGACAACAGAGAACAGGACTAGGCTAATTTCAGTTAACCTTCAGCATTCATGTCAGTGTATAAGACAAAGTGAGGTCATCTTTGTTGAAAGTTTCTGATGAATCAGACTCAGAAGTGGAGAAAGAAAGCTATGTTGAGATAATTAATATTCATGAAATATGCAAGAGGAGTATGAGATTTGTCGAAATTCCTGGATTATTAGCGCTGAAGAAGTCAGAGATATAATTAGTGCCCAATGAAGAAGGATTTCGTAAGGTAGAGGAGTTCTTCTATTCCATTAAAGATACTCTGGATGCTCTAGAATTCAAAATAAGAGAAACAGTGGTCACTCAAGACAAGAAGAAATTTCTTAAGACTAAAATCAAATGTAAAAAGGTTTGGTATTGTGTGTCTAAAGATCAGATGGGAAACACAGTGGTTTTCTTCCAAAGCTCTGATCTTGACATCAAAATGCATGTGTGTCAGTTTATCAAATATCTGGTGGCTCAGATTTTCTAGAAAAGGAGCAGAATTCAACAATGTAAATAGACGATTATAAAAAAGAGAAAAAAGATATTAGAAGCATTCAACATCAGTTAAGCAAAAGTAGCAAGAATTACAATATTAGTAACAATAATGTTTACCTAGACTATCAAAGGAGAGTATATTTAACTGATAAACAAAATTCTATTCTAACATATCAACGAAACAAGCAGAAGTCTAGACATAGGTATCTAAGTGTTATCGTAGTTCAAGTGAGGATCAAAAGCAACAAAACCTCAGAACAAACCTACGGTAAAAAGGTTCCAGTATCTAGAGGAGGAGTGCATAAATTAGAACTTGAAAAAGTCTGACCAGTTCAGTCGGCACTATTCCAGATACAGGGGGACAATGTTGGTTAATGATGTATCAAATGGGTGGATGCGCTCAAGATATCACGAGAGCACTAAAATTGTATCAGGTGGAGGATTTAAGTGAAAAATACGAAGACTGCGCCAGCCTTCTCGACCTAACATAAACTGGCAATATGTCCAGGTCTCTCACAATAGAAAAAACAATCACGACAACGTCTACAAGACAAACAAGCACTTATTATCATGGTAAACAATATAAGGGATTCAGTAGAAAAGCATCAGCTGAGAGGAGGGAACCTGATTTGTAAAGGAAAGCTAGCAAACAAAAGACTGAAGAAGATTTCAGAGGACTAGACAGATGGACCATATGGAGATTTGACAACAACAACAACATATCGACTAGGCTGATTCTAGCCTATAGGAACGGGTACAACAAGAATGGCGGACTGAAATCAATTTATAGAAAACATCAGAGGTATATTGATAAAAATAATATAATGTTAGGCGACAGATTGATACTTCCACAAGAAATGTTGACAATGATTTAATAACTCAATGCAAGGAATGGATAGAGCTGGGGGACAAAATAATTCTACTTACCAATACAAACAACCATATAGGAAATGGAGTGTTTAGGAAAAAAGTGGAAAGCTCCCTAGAAGGAGTTTAAGAAGGAGGGATGAAGACTTTAGCACTCATGTCAACGGGTCATATTCAATAGAAGGTGGTATTATACTCACCCCTTTAATTTAACAATGTATGTTTACTACACTTCGCTGAGTCTCCAGGACATCACAGAGCAATGATTATAGACATGTCCTACAGATCTATGGTGGGCGAGGAACATCTCAAAATGATTAGACCAGTAGAAAGGAGATTGATAATGTCAAATAGAAAAGCAACTAATTAATATTTATCTATTATCGAGCACCAATTCAAGCTTCACAGAAACACGGAAAGGCTTTGAGATCTGAACATAATAACGAAAAGGATTCGGAGGCAGCAGAAGGAATGAGTCAATCAACAAATAAACAACTTATACAAATTGCTGAATTTAAAAAGCATGTTGAGAGGAAGCGCAGAAAAATTCTGAGACATGAGGGAGAATTGTCACCACAGGTCAAATATTGATTTGACAAGCAAGCGTTTAAAACGGTGATACCGACGAGACAAATAGGAAGAGGGAATAAAGAAATCTGAAAAGGTTTGCTAAGAGAAAAGACATCCTTCACCCAAAAAATATGGACTTAGAGGACTTACTAGCTCAAGGCAAATGTTACAGAAAAAAATATGAGAGACACTTACTCAAGCTAGCCGTTCAGAACTCAGCACCTGCTAAACCACTTGGCTAAAGGCACAGTGGAAGACGACAAACTCAAAAGAGGAGATGTTTAGGGTAAATTGAATAGGGAATGTGCAAAAAGAGAGTGGAGTGCAATTAAAAAGGCTGTGAAAGAGCCACGCTTAAGTAGTGTAACTACAGTAGTCTGGGAGATAAACGGAGAGACGATCACTTACAAAACGAAGGAGGAATTAGAACATACAATACAAACGGAGGTATGGAGGAGGTTCGAGTTAGCCAGCAGTGCTCCAATCATGAAAAAGTACTTGAGGAATAGACTGAAATATCTTCAAGACGCAGATGTAACCAGGAAAATACTTATAGGTGATTTTACACCACCTGAACAACTTGATATGGTGACTGGAGATCAGGGTAGTAGGTAGGAAACTAATAATAGACAAATGAGAGGAGTTCTCATTTGATGAAGAGGAAATTAGGATGTTCAGGACCAAGTTGAAAGAGTTCACATCCTCATCACAATCAGGGATTCACTTTGGATACTACAAAGCAGGCATTCAAAAAAGATGATTCAAGGATTGATTACTACTCTGCTTAATCTAATATGCATAACAGCCAACCCTCCTGAAAGATGGGTGATAGGACTTCATATGTTTTTTGAAAAGGTGGCCGGAGCCTGTTTGATCAACAAGCAAAGGGCGATACAACTCTATGAAGCGGCTTCAATTGTTATCATCAATTCATCTTTGGACAAAAGGCTCTAAAGAAGATTATTGAGGCGAATATGCATGGTGAAGAGATCTTTAGCCAGAACTACAAAACAGCCATTGATGTCAGTTTCGACAAATCTCTGATGATTGAGATATCAAAACAGAGAAAGCACGCCCTTGCAATCGTATCAATAGATGCTGCGAGCTGTTACGATAGATCCTGAATGGGGACGCTGAAGCCATACTCCTATCTCTCTAGAGTCTACAAGAAATGAAGTTCTATCAAAGAACAGGATTTAAGAATTCGTCAACATACTTGGGGGGGGGGGAATTGTGACCTACACATGGTGCCATTAGGACAAGGGAGCAGAGCGGCTCCAGCGTATTGGTTACAACTCAGTGATCTATAAAAATGGTGGAAAGAGCTAAGATCAAACTACCTCTAATCGAAGATGGATTGAAACTATGGATACACTGCTTGTAGACGACACTGCCATTTATATCTGGGCTAAAAGTTGCGCAAGGTTAGCCTCTCTGTGGATGATGGTACAAAGTTCGATGATGATGTGGACACTATTACTCATTGCGACAGGAGGCGCAATTAAAAGTAAAAAGAGCATGTGGTATGGATAGACTACGAACACAAGAACGGTAGCAGGAGAGTCTAATGATTCTAACACCAGAAGGAAGAACAGAAATGATTAAGCAAGAAAAGATGAGTATAAGCAGAAAATCTCAAGGAGTAATTGATGATCAGGAATACGGTTATCAGAGACACCTGAAGTCATTGCAAGAAAAGCATGACACATGCTAGAGAGACTGGAAATCATTAAACTTCCAACTCGATTTGCTTGGATCGCGTATAGGAGACAATTCTGGCCTAGTCTCAGATAGGGCATAGGGACTTTAGCTAACAACCAACACGAAGGAAGGGCGATGTTTAATAGGAGTCAATATAAACTGCTACCAACGTATTTCTGAGAGAAGACAAAATACGATAAAATTTCATCTTCCCGAGAGAAGAGCCTAATGAAAATCATTGGAAACACTGAGATAGATTCTGAAAAGAGTGGAGACAATACCAGGAAGCAAAATGGGAAGGATTAGGTAAGTGGAAAACACCCTGTCACAAAATATTGGAGTGATTCCATGATCCCAAAGATGATATGGTTTACAGAAAAGCAGAAGCGTCCTGCACCAAATTGGAAAAGGTACAAACATTTAAGACTAGGAGTGGGCAAGGCTATCAAGAAGCAGCAGTAACAGATCTAACAAAAGATCAGTTGACCTCATGGGAATAAGGTGACGTCTATGAACCCAACTCAAAATAAGTTGGCAACCTCTCAATATGGGAATAGACTAGGAAAAAAATCGAACTAGGAAATGGAAGTACAATTTGGAATAATGTCCAAACATATCACACGAAGCTACAGTTTTCTAGACAGTTGAATAAAGGGCTCAGGTCAAAAGACGTAATAGCAATGACAGATGAATCCTATGATTGATCAGGGCGGTTAATTTTTGCGGTTGGGGATAGATTTTCTACTCCACTAGTCAAGGGACCTAGTTCAGGTGAAAATTCTGGGAAGTATCTGAAGAGGCCAGCTCATTTGAAGCCGAGCTACTTGGTTTATATATGATCCACACTCTGCTGGCAGTGACTTCGGAATCTATTGAGAACAACATTTGGGCTATATGAGTGACATGTGACAATGAGAAAGCTTTATGGTTAGCCTCATATGCGACAGGAAGAGTGCGCCATCATCCAAATACGGAGACCTGAATAGAGGTTCCACGACGGTAAAGTTTCATCAAGGGACAGATGCTGTATGAGCACAAAAGCACCCACATGGACGACTACCCAACCTGACATCAACTAAGTCTGTCTCATAAACTGAACTTCTTATGCGATAAGCTTGCTAAAATAGCAGTAGAAGAAGGAATAATATCTAAGGGAAAAATGATGATTTTCTACCTCTGGAAAAAGGGACGCTAGTAATGAGCAATACAAAATTGACACAAGATATCAAGGAACCAATTAGGTATGAACAAGCCAGAGAAAAAAGCAAAGCTCCTCTTCCGTAATAATAAGGTAGACAAATGGAGCGCTGATCAATTCAAGGAAGTAGATTGGCCCAACCTACATACACCTCGACAGAGATGTTTGGGCTCACCCAGAAAAGCAGCACTCAGGCCTCTGCAAACTAGGGTACAAGTTGACAGATATGAAGGTCAGCAGCAAGGAAACACAGGATACCCAAATTGCAATAGGAAAGAAATGGCTAACCATCAGAAAACTTGTCTGGAGTAGGACTCCTCATCAGCAAGGGAGGAAGAATTTCATGTCGGGGATTCGGCTCTCTTGGAGAAGAAGGTTCAAAGGAAGGAAAACTGGAAGTAGAAGACGAGAAGGAAGAAAAACTCGTAGACTTTGAATGATTTCTCTGTCGGCCCCCCATTGACAGTTTCTACCTTTAGATGACCATTTCTTGGTCATATATTAGTCGAATTAGCTGATTTTAGGAGAAAAAAGGGGGTGGTGGGGGGATGGGGATCCTGTTGTTGTTATTCTCACTTCCTCAACCAATAAATAAATAAATAAATAAAAATTAAATACATATATATATAGAAATGGGGTGGGTTACCTTTTGGCTGTTCCGCCTTGTGTGATCCGCCCCAAAAAATTCTGGTCTGGTCAAAGTTGGTTAATTCCTTTTTTCTCAGCCGTGGGGCCTTCCTTTAGTGTCAATTTTTTACATGTTTCCCTTTATGGTTTGCTTGCGTCCTTAGGTACACTTTCATCCCAGCACGCTGTTCGCGTTGGTTGCCAGCGGAAGCTGAAGATTTTAACTTTTCTCAAATTCCTGCCCTGTGCGGGATTGCTGTTAATGGCGGCAATTTAAAAGACTCTGTATATCACTTTAAGTTGTTTTTAGTCTGTGATAATTTACTAAGTTATTATTATAGAAACGGCTAACCATCTGATGAAATGCGCCAGCAAAGGAAGAACGCAACTGCTGATAGAAGACATTGATAAACTCTCTGTTTGGTCAAATGACAGAAAGAAATAGATGAGAAAATCAGTCACAGGTAACCAATTTAGAGCAACGCGGACGTTCGAATCTCTCCCCTATATGTCAACTAGCATGCAGAAAATTATTCACACACAATGGGTGTATCATAACATCAAGTTACACAGGAATGACATGAACTTCAGCCAACGAAAGAGAATCAGGAAATAGAAAACAAGGTAAAAGACCTTTTGGAAATCTGTTGATCTGGTCTTCCAAGAGAAAGATAGTTTCTACTTAAGTTTGACTACTTTGAACAAAGCGACAATATGACACAAAAATAATGGATCATGGCGATGGAAGCTGCACTCCAGCAAGAACAGCAATCTAGAAAATTAAGCGAAGCGAACCACACTCTACAGAATTGAAGACTACTGCAACTAACAAAGGAAGTTGATACACAAACCTGAATTTTGAGACAAGTCAGGAAGAAAAAGAGTAGAGAGAAGAACAAGTACAAAAGAAAATTACACAATTCCTTCGCTCAGAATGCAACTCTCAGTAACACAAAGGATGTCTAAAATGCAAATTAAACTGTGTGTTACAGGGCTACCGACGAGAGGAAGCTAAGCGTGTGAAAACTGAGCGCAGAATGAGAAGTCACAAACCAAAACCGAGCACAGAATGAGAAGTCACAAACCAAATGAACAAGATCATGTCAGGTGTAAGCTATTACAAAAATATTTGAGAAAACGATCAACATAAGCATCGCAAATTTCAAATATCGTAGTTCTAAGAAGTTAGCCGCATACATGATTTCGAAGTTGAATTAAAGTCAGGCGCGGGGAGTAGATTGAGGTATCAGATGGCGATAAACGGATCGCGAAGTAAGGAAACGGAAGTTACATAGAGGTCAAGTTGGAATCTGGTACTAAACCAATAACGTCACTCACCACTGTATTCACTCTCTCTAAGTTGCGAAGATCCCCACCGTCCATGAATTATTTTCACCGGGCATGCGTATTGAGGATATGGTGGTAAGGAAAAACATCATGGATAAAGTGTGTAAAGATAGGGCGAGGCTTTTAGAAATCAATAAATGGTACATCGAAGGAGATCTTGGAAGAGCAGCTGCCGGAATGATAGTGAGGAAGAGGAAGCCAATTCCGAAGGAAATGGCCCTTTCAAGGGAAGCATGAAAAAGTGGATAGAAAACAGGCTATGAGCAGAATGGGCGGTCGCGACCATGTATCAATCTGCGGCAGTAGCGTTGGAAATAGACGTAGTTATCCTCGAAAATCATTTGTCAAAGACAATCTGACCTGCATTTCTGTTAGCGAACCAACTCCATGAAGCACTTATCCTCACTAAAACTATTCCACCTGGCGTATTAGAAAACAGGCAGAAACGTACATAGGCTATCTGGGTAAAACCCACCAAGATAGCTGAACAATACCAGTGAACCCATTTCGGTAACTAATACCGGAAAGATGGGATCAGGATTTAGCTTGGGTCAAACATCCGATCACATTTGATGAAAGAATATTCACTCTTCATACTCCATTGAAGAAAAGAACCCTGATTCACAGCCAGAATAAAAGCCTCCAATCCCAGAGATAATAGTAAAAGATGACAGAGATACAGAAACGGAAGGTGTAGAAACATTTGTCAACCAACCCAATTCTCTAACAATTAGAAATGATTAAAATGAAAGATCGGAAACAGAATAAGGAGCAAAAGTGGAGAAATCCCAAGCCCATGAGGTTTATCTTAATTAATTAATCACTCAGTATACAGGGCAGCTCTGGGAGTCAGATAACATTGGACAGCTCTAGATAAAAATCTATTTTGACGAGTACAAAGCTGAATGCGCTAGAGCTGCTTATGGATGGGCCTTGTTGGCTGCTGGTGATGAGCGGGTTACCAGCAAAGTTGTGGATTCATTAAGGACTTGCAAAATCATCACCTTCGGCTTTGATCTTCCAATTTTGTATTATTGAGAACAACTTTGTGTTTGTCCATGGGGAGGATTAGGTAAAGTGTGGAAGAAAATGATAGGGATGATCACATTTTCCTTATGTCAAGAGGAGGCGTTTACAGTATTCAAGTTATTTAAACAACTTATAATCGAGGGAGACAGGGGAAAGCATCCTAACAATGATTGAATACTTCATCTCTGCACTAGGTTATTTCTAGAAGACTACTACAACATACCGTCAACTATGATCTCCGATCCTTGTTTTACCACTGACAAAACTGGACCAAACAAATTAAGAGACACATGACAAGCTTAGTTAACGATTTAGATACCAATAAAGCACGCTAACTGACATCATTCCAGGCAACATTATAACAGGGCATGAATTACAGGTAGATTTAGTACTCTGGTTCATAGACTCCATACCTTTTTGCGAAGAAGTAACAAAGAATGGTGCCAACAAAATGATTACCAGTTGCCCATGTGCTAATGAAATGCCCAAATGGAGGGAGAAACTCAACATTACAATGATGCATGAATATCTAGGATCATTTGGGCCGGGTGCAGAGATAATTAAACTTTTACCAGAAAAACTGTAGTGTTTCTTTCATCACGCCACACTTCTGATGCTTAAGGCCCATTTTATCAACAACGCAGCGTTTGCAATACTAAAAATATTTGGTCTAGTGAAGAAACACTCTTCATAAGAGCTTGACAGTTAGATCAAATTCAATAGAGAAATTGTGAAAAATTATCTAGAGAAGGAACCTTTGGATGGAAGGAGACTGAATTTCTTAAAAAGATTATTTGGAAATCAGGTATTGATGAATCTAGAGTCGAACCTTATTCAGTTTATTCACACCTTCAGAACTTGGAGTTCTCTGGCGTTGACTGAGGGGACTCACTCTGTTTTTATGGACTCATGTCCACAGGGGTTATGGTGAGAAGAATTGTAAAATGCAAGTGGAATAATGTTAAACAAATGCTGTTGCGGCGGCAAATTTCATTCAAGAGGATTAATAAGACAACTAGAATGCTTTGGAGGAATAAAGCTTGACGGTAGAGAAAGTATACGCTGTATTAGTCACTTTTCAGCTCATATAAACATTTTACTTTGCCGGGGACCAATGAGTAAAAACTGCCACAGTATCTTTTGTGACCAGAGCAAAATTTTAGCAACTACCATCAACAAATGGTTCTACTTTCCTTCTCCAAAAATGTTAGATACATCAAAAGAGGTGACGAAGCTGTCTAAATGTTTTTTTGATGATTTCAAGGAAGATCTTTAAGTGGGAAAATGTATTCAGACAATTCTTGAGGCGGCTGACCTAGTGTTATGCACAACCAATCTTAATATTTCCTCAACACCTGCCATCGCCATTCTACAGGGAGCCTCGCTGGACAGTTCTCCCACTTCACATTAAAAATCAGTGGAGAAGCATGAACATGATGAAAAAAGACAACCTTTTCTCCTACTAGTAACAGCCAGTTACGATACTTACTACCATACTATCCTACATACAGCGTGACGCTCTCTCTCCCA
>JALLAW010000202.1:0-15976 GCA_036939535.1 Cyclotella kingstonii | reverse complement strand
ATAATAATACTAATACTAATAATAATAATAATAATAATAATAACAATAATAATAATAATAACAATAATAATAATGATAAATTGTTAAATTATCACAAGCTAAAGAACATAATGTGATTGACGGAGTCTTTTCGATTGCCGCAGAACACAGCGATTCCGCGCAGGGCGGGTGTTTGAATTAATTTCAAACCTTCAGCTAAAGCTTGCAGCTAACACGAAACTGCGTGCTAGCACTAAAAAATACAACTATGCAACACAGACCGAGATAGAACGAATATGCGCGAATTTTTTTGTATCTAATAGGAACGGCACGCTAATGGAAAATTCGTAAACAGATTACTCTCCCCTTTTCTCTCTTTTTTAGACGACCCGAGGCGGAAACAGGCTTGATAAGAACCGAAAAAAGGGACTTACCCATATCCATAATGTGACGAGAGCCACTTCCATATAATTGTAATGATCCCAACCTCTATCTAAAGTCTACCACATGATCCTCTACATCAGAACAAATTCCCTCTCCGAGACCGACTGACTTTCTTCAACTAGCTGCTCTTTCTCATCATCAGAGATTTCCACCTCTGACTGAGTTTTCTTCTGTTCCGGCTTATCGTGAAAGCGCTGTGGCCGAACACTAAGACGTTTGTCGACCTCTGTCGTAGCAATATTGAGAGGGTTGACAAGGGCTGCACTGGACTGAGGCTCCGGAGTGGAGTCCCTGAAGTAAAGTTCTGCTGATAGTGGAAGATCTATGGAAGCGCTGGCCATGAAGGCAAAAAGGCAAAAACATTCATAATCCCTATTGTTGGCAGCTCCGTCATGCACTTCTCTGAGAGAATCGCCGTTTCTCCTGGGCGGATGAGTCTTTCAACCATGTCTGAGTCTGGATCATCTAGACTAAGAAGATGAGCAAGGTCGAAGAGGTCCAGGGTAACGAAGATAGTATTGTGTCAGTGGGACTCCTATCAAAATTCATGTGAAGACGAGAAGAGTGCAAAAATTGTATTGACTTGGATCATTGGGAGCTGACCAAAGGGCGTCAACTATGACAACAGTCAAATGAGGGTAAGTCAGTTGGACGTGAAAAAGTATGGGTGCGAGGGCCTCTTTCACACAGAGTTGGAGCTCATATAGTCGATGCGTTGGCTAAAGATAGTCATAGAGCGCGCGCAGATACTTTCTTGTGCCATTACACCCTGTGATAGTCAGCCAATATGATTTTGGCACCGACAAAAGCCGTTCCTTGACGCTTTTACTCGTACTTCCAGTAAACAGTTCTTGGTGACCTTGAACTCGTATGTTGGCCGGCAGTCGAGTTCAGAAAACTCTCTGATATGGCAGTCATGAATGTTGTAGGGTAAGTGAAATCAATCTCGCTTCCCTTCGTGAAGAACGCTCTAGAGCCACCACACTTGATCAAGAAGTCTTGGTGTCGGTTAGATTTGTATTTCGGAAATGAATTTAAAGTTGGTTGGCAAGACCTCCCAAGATCAATGAGTTCTCTAGACAGGTCGGAAATGTCAACTTTCTACTATTCCAAATTTGTTGCCTACTGAATGTTGGTGCAGCCGTAAAATCCCAGTATGTCTGGCATAAAGATACCTTGCCTCTTATAAATGTTGCTCTTGTTTGTAATGAATCTTGGAAGACATGATTGATAGATGTATGGCGTTGTTACTGCATAGTCTCTTCTTGACTCTTCCTCCTCTTCCGGGGTTAAGGGACGATGGTATAAGAATTTATTATTCTTGATACGGCAAAGATTAATAGCATCCCATGAAGTATGGTCACCCAAGGGCGAGAAAGATTCAAAAAAGCGAGGCGAAGAGAGAAGACGTATCTTGCAATTGAGAGCCTCAGCTGTACAGCAACAAACACCATTATCTGGAGAAGTTTTGCCGCGGATGATAGGAGCCTTGAAAATATCTGCCTGCTTTTAAGTTCGCGAGATCATGATGCAGTTCAAAATTCTTGGTGAAGCAGCTAAACGACGCATTCTTAAGGTCAATATTCGCACCACAGAAGGCCTCTGTGAGGGGAGTGAGAGCGATACAATCGAAAAAATTTTGTCCCCTGATGCGTGCAAGTGTCTGAAAGTGTCAATATCACAAATCAGAGGATTGTCTGGCCAGGATCGAGTAGTTGGTTGTCGAACTGCTACCGCCTTTGCTATCTCCTTTTGCTTGTTCCAGAACTCCTATCGTAATGATGCCACGTCGACCAGAGCTTCATCAAGAATATTGGGACCATCTCCATCTAGTAGCAGAAATAATTCGTACTCATCTGCGGGAAAAACAAGGCCACATGCTCATAATCGACTCATCAAAGTCGGCTGGTCCTGAAAGAAGGAAACATGAGGGAATCGGAATTTGAGTCCTTCTGATCGCAAACAACCAGGTTGACCTGGAAGATATCGGCCACCACTGCAAAAATCCAATCATCAACCACCAACTTCTGGTAGCAGTAGTCAAAAGAGGGTCGAAGGAGATCCAGTTAGATGTCCTACCCAAAAGAGCGTTTTGGAGGAGATGAAACTGTTGATCTTTGGTCCAGATTCTTTGAACCACAAAGTCTCAAACCACATCAGGAGATGTCTCTACAGTGTCACTAGGTGGCTGTTTGCTGTCTTAATTCTCTATTAGCTCACTTAATTCAGGCAGATGGGAGAAGTAGGTAAAGAAGGGATCGAAAAGACGTCAAATATAAGAAGACCCATGTTCGTGACGTAGAGGTCCAATGAATGATACTTTTTTGCAAGGAAGTGTTTCCAGTGCTTGATGTCTAGTTCCTGATAAGTACTTTTCCACGGTCAGAGGAAGTTGTTGTTTTGCGGGTAGAAGGAGGCTTAAAGCTTGAAACTTTTGGGTGGGTGGATGAGGGAGGTACTATTACCGAGGGCACTCGAAGAACAGAGGTGAGAGATTTCAAATGGCTTATGGAAGATTCCATAACCGACACTTCATTCTGATCTAGGAGATCCATACCGGGAATAATCTATTTTTTGGGCCAACCGCTGTTTTAAGAGAGGTTGATGAAGGTTACTGATGGAAACTCCTATCGACCTGACCTTCTTTGGACGAGATTGTTTTTCAGATAAGAACAGAGATTGGGTGATGTCAGCGTCTTCCAACTCGGTTGTCATTGTTGTTGCGTGGGGGTCGAAGAGCATGGCGAAATCACGAGGGGAGAGGCGGCTGATTTTTTTCCCGATTTCCGAATGTACTCCACCAAGTCCATTTCAATTCGCGCGTTCCTACAGAATTCGGATATGCTGCGCTTCCACAGGTGAGGCATATGTGTTTCTTCTTCCCCATGTACTCATCAAGGGTTTCAATTTCCTTGACGAGGCAACAACTCCTCTAAACTACTATCAAGTGAATAGTTCTTACTTCCCTCGGAACTAACATTACATCGGGGCTTCTTAAAGACTCCTCTTCTACTCGAGAATGATTATGCAAATATATAATAGGTAGGAATTTTCTGATGATCTATTTCGATCAAATTCTTGAAAGCAGTGATTAGTGATGACCATTGCTTATCCATCTCATGTCTGTGTCTCAAGCCTTGCTTCATCGTTATCCCTGTAATTGCCAAGGTTCTCCAAGTAGAAGTCGTCAACACCAAGCAATAATGACAGGGGGTTGAGAGGGAGAAAGTTTGGCGTAAGCTCTATCAAGGTAATTCGATTAGACCTTGAAAGTGTTGCCACCCTATTGGCCAAGCCATTCCTCAGAGAAAGAATAGCACCCGCACTGTTGCACCGCAAATTAACTAGAGCTTAGCTACCATGAAACAGATTGGGTTCATACATGACAGAATCTCAAGCTGCAAGATGCGTAGGGATCATGAGAAATAAAAGTAGTGGTAACTTGGGAAGGCACATTGAGATATTTCTTTCTTCTGTAAGAAACGTTAACATCTTTCTCACGCGGAGTAAGGATTCCTTAGAAAAGATTGGTCCAACACCAATTTGTTGATAGGGAGAGCGGTACTCTTAGATCGTGTGTGTTTAATGACAACATGTATGACAGTGGTTGATGGCGGTGGAGATGATCTTTCTCCCACGATGAAAGTTGACTATATCTCATAGATCTATAGTCGAAAAACTATCACTGACTCAACTGGGGATTGAGGTCCCATTGCTGTGAAAACAGCTGAGACCAAATCGACTTTTCCTTCCAATATCTGCATAATTTCGAAGGATCTCAAATATTTTTATCATGACAGAGAGAATCCATCAAAGTAATGTCATTAAAGTCATCGTCCTCTTTGGCAGCTCTTAATAGCATCTCTACGCCTGTACTATCCCCACAGTGGTTGACAGATGTAAGCGAACATGGTGGCGCGATAGGGGTTAATGGTTGTAACATGAAAAAGATGAATATCCTTCTCTACAGTTTGGAATTTTTGTTCATACTCAAAAGTGCTCAGAACTTGTTGCTATTGCAAGGGATCTTTCCAATAATTCATGTTGTTCATTGGTGTACTTTTTAAGTCAGTCCTTGCAAAAAATGTGAGTTTAGACGCTGACATATGCGTTGTTTATTGTCTTGCTACATTGTTTAAACGTTTGGTGGTGGATAATGTCTTCAAGGAGTAGTGAAGGTCTATCCGAGGCTGATGGCTACATAGAGATGCCAGCGGTTTGAGAGGCCACGAAACGAAGAATGTTGCTTGTGCCATGATGTTGTACAGTAGCGAAAACCTAGTAGCCCGGGTCGAATCCGCCATACAAAGGGCGATGTTTGGATCAGAGTATGGCTGAGTTGGAGGATTACTGAGTCAAATTCTGAGGTGGGGTGTGGTAGAGATTCAGGTGGCTGAGTTGAAGTATGGCAGAGTCAGAGTGTGTCAGACCAGTGTGGCATAGCTGGAGTATGGCTGAGTAAGAGTATAACGAGATTGGAGTGCGGCAGAGTCGGAGTATAGCAAATTCAGTATAGCTGATTTGGACTATGATGAGTAGAAGTTTGGCTCAGTTGAAGTATGGCTGATACAGAATATGTCTAGTATATAGTATAGTAGAGTTTGAGTCTGGCAAAGACAGAGTGCAACTCAGATAGGATACAGTAGGTTAGAGAATGGCAGAATCGGACTATGACTGAGTCAGAGTATGGCTGAGTGGGAGTCTAGCAGAGGCAGAGTATAGAAGAGGAGGAATATGGTAGAGTCGGAGTATGGCTGAATAGGAGTATGAGAGAGTTGGAATATGATAGAAAAAGGCGTATGGTCTAACTAGTCAGTAGTAGATAGAAAAATTTAGCGGTGAGTTCGTCACAATCAATGATCCGACTTATGAGTGAGTACACTCCCCCCAGTAAAACGAGCTTAGCTTAATTACTATGACTATTTTCGTGAACCCCACTGGTGCTTGTGTATCTAAGAGTGAGGTGAGCGAGTGAGACAGAAATACTCAAGCCTGTACTTACTCCCACCTTCGTTCCAGCAAAAAGCGTACTACTTTTCTCATTCCTCTTTAGTTTGATATGGCATTATGTCACAGAAGACTCGCCTTAGCAATGAATTAGTTTGTCATTTTTCGTTCACCATATGTGTCGTACAATATTCCTCTTACCAGGTCGTGGCATTTACCACTAAAGATTGGTCACCAAGGTTCTTCGTGGTCGGTATGTGGGCTGTTAAGCATTCTCTCATCTCTACTACTTTGCACATAGCATCGTAGCGGATGAAGTTGCTCGTTCCTTAAGAGTCGACTCAGGCTGCTGAGTATTGATAATGACGGACGTATCTCCTCCATCAATGTAAGAAGGTCCGCAAACCTTTACCCCCATCATTTTGATTTTATATCGTAGTTCCCTTGGGGTCTCCATTCCATTTTTCATGTCAACAAACACTACGCCAAACACATATGCTTCGATCGTGAGTTGCTTTTTCGATAGTCATTTAACGAGTGCATATTTAAAAAGAAACAAGGTACTCAGTCCAGGATCTACGCGCTTTATTATCACCTGCATGATTACTGTCGACATATATCCTAAGGTCCACCTTCTGGAGCGTTAGGGGAATGGCTTCTCTTGCCTTGCATCACTATAAAATTCCTTGTAGTAGTCACACTGTATGAATGAGTTGTAGTCAATGGTAGGATAAGTTGAATCTAGGACCAACTGGGCATTACGGCGTAGCGGATAAGCCAAGACGTGTATTGCTGCCTCAAGATGTCTCTCGCGGGGCATGGTAAGGTATGACGAAAGCATCGATACTTCAGTCACTATGTCAATTCGAACAAGCTCGATGATCCATGGACGTCTTTAATCGATTGATAGTAAGACGCCTTCAGAGGAGTCAGTACCTGGGTCGCGTCGAGGTCGGGCTGATAGTCCATTCTAAATACATTTTCTGCGCATTTAGGTAGGTGGATGTCGTTTAGTCGAGTCTTAAGGTATTGCTCGCAGTTTCGTACGGTTAGACGAGTTAAGACTCCAAGCTCTCACTTTATTGTGATAAATTAACTTCTTCAGTTTGACCTCCAAGATATATATCTGAGTCACCAATAGAATCGGGTTTAAGCGTAAAATATTTGCTAATGCGGCTAAGCACTGACATGGCATTGTGGTATATGCAAAGGATGTCATCAACATAAATCATGATGTCACTTGTGCTGGGTTAACAGTTTCGATTTTCCACTTGTTGGAGGCAGCGAGACTTGAGTGTTTTCTTAAGAAACTTCGAATTTTGGTGTTTTACTATGGATACAATCCAGGTTCGTTGTTAATGCGTGTGGGAAACCCACCAGTTAATGCTGGTTTGTGATCGATGCCTTGACCTATGGAACACTCTACGGCTTGAATCAGGTAGGAGTCCTTTATCTCTCGTAAGTTCAATCATGAAGTATAACCATCCTTCCACTTTCAAAAAATTTGTCAGCCAGTGGTGGACTTGCGTTTGTATTGTCTTCCATGGAAGATTAAGGCTTGGTCTGTCACACAGGGCGTTATCATTCTTGCGATAATCGATCAACCCATCTAAGAGTAGGTGCTCACTACATGCAGGGTCGCATTGAGTATACATGCATTCGATGAAACAATAGCTGCAATCTCTGTGATCTCACCGTCTGCAAATTCAAACAAGTATTGATGTGTATCCATGATAGGATTGGCGTGTGTACGGCCAACATCGTTGCTGGCGGCTTCGCGCGTTTGGCATATAGCCTGTCCCCTCGCCTAAGTATCCTCGCGAGGCAACAAAACACCGGCGGACACGTAGTTGTCATCTGATCTTGTCGTTTGTTCTTTGTCATTCGTGTTTTTGTAAAGTCACTCACAAAAAAGTCAGCCGTGAGGTCTGCTGCTTCAAAGTCGATGTCTTTGTAGGCAGGTCATACTATTCGCTCGATATCAACATTTAATTTTGCGAGTAGGGATTGAATTTGTGTATTCTCTCGTTCCTCTAGACTCTAAGGTTGTATCATGGACCAACAAATTATTTGTCGTTGGGGAAAGTGAGTTCAGAGTCTAAATAAAAGACCCAATCGTACCAGCTGAATTCGTACATGATGCCAATATCGGCTCTTCCTCATTTAATGGTCGTTTCTTGCGCGTCACCTTTTGTGGAATTTGCTCGGTGAGAGTGGATAAGGCTCTCAAGCTCAAGAGAATGATCCCAAAGTGCTTAGGGTTCTGGGTCTAGAGCATTTTTCGAACAACACCACGCTTAAGTTCAAGAATGCAGCCTTCAGCTGCTTGTGACCATGGCGAGTAAGGTTTGGTTTGCCGGAGGTGACAGTCGGCTTCGTTCAGCTTGTGACGAAAGTCATCCAGGACTTATTCCTTAGATCCATCAATGACCATGCAAGGTAAACAACGATAATGCTTCGTGTGCTAGACCTTTTGACTTCATTGGGAATGCACGAGACAAACCAAAAGAAGTACAGAAGACTTGTGCACAATTGTTCTTAAGTAAGGAGGGAGTGCTATCGAACATTGTGTCTGTGAAGATCGTGTACGACAGTCGATTGTACGCAGTATTCGGTCGTTTACTGAAAGATGTTTGACAGGGTTCAAATAAGTGCGTACACCACGCTGGGTTGTTCGTTCAACTGAGATTTTGACACGACCTAAGGGAATATTTCAGCGTAGTTTGAGCTTTGCTACGTCGATGGCCTTACCGGCCTTCGAGACAATTGTCCCCTACCGAATGGCATTCATCGGGTGATCATGCAATTATAGGGAGGAGGTGGCTGTCAGGACGGAAGTAAAATTCTCGTCATGACAGATGTCCAGTAGCGTGCGAAGGAGGCCAAAGAGGTTACAAGGAAACTCTTGGCGTAGGCAACCCGTGGTATAACTAAGCCACGGTTGTCGATCGTAGAACCCTCTTGGTCCATATAACCAATGTGGTATGGGTCCCATGTGAGATGCTCATTCGTTAACTCAATGCGTGAAATATTCTCCGAGTTCCAGTCTGTCCTGGGAGATACGAGAAGACCCCATTAAGTGACAAGGACAAAAGCATAAACTTTTGTGGGTTGTTAGGGTCGGGCACCACGACCACATGATCTTCGCCCATCGGGCAAGAACTTTGGGACGTCGTTTTCAGTGACCCTATTGATCCTGCACTAAAGTAGGTTCAATAGGCTTTATTCCTGATGGGGATTGTGAATCGACTGGTGTAGACGAGATGGTATATCTTATGGGCTTTGGGATGGAAATATCACAAAACACCACTAACGAGCTAATAGGTCTTGGTTGGCAGTGTCGTGTCGTAAGCATGGTATGTTATTTGCTTACAATAATCGTTAATAACTAATGTACCCTGATCTAAGAAACAAGTGTTAGCAGCATGTGAGTCACGCTCTAACGTGAGGTTTATTTTATTTCTACTACTAGTGAATATACCAGTTTTGCGAGGTCTGTGCACACAGCAGAAACAACCGAAGGTAATGGTCGTGGTCCTGGGTTGTGGGCCTAGGTCACTTTGTCGAAACGATCTAGAATGACGTGACTGCTCAAACTACGACATGCGACACCGATGTAATCAGCCATCACACCGCAGGGCCCATCAGAGGCGTTCGACAGGAGCACGAGCAGAGTCCCCAGAGACTCCTTCGAGTGGTACTTCGTGGCGACCTGCAGAAGCAGAGCATACAGCGGTTGGAAAATCACTCACAACAGAAGCATTATCAGCTGGCGCGGTGGTGATAGCAGAAACCGAGCTTCTCCTCTATGTGGCCTCATCATTCCTCTTCTTCCTCTCTTGCTTCTCGAGGTCAGCCAGACGCATCCGATGAAGAACCTGCTTATCCTTGGGTGACAAAGTGGAACAATCTTCAGGGGAATAAATCATGTACTTCAAAGAGCAAGACCTGATGAGTTTTGCAATCTCAACAAGGTCTAAGCCATTACGTGCAGGAGTTACCTCACACAAGGTGCTAGCACTTTCTGCAACCTTTGCGAGATCATTGGCAGGCGGTTTTGAGTCGGGTCAGACATACGCACTTACCCTTGCCTTTTTCTTCTTGGTATCGGGAGCAAGAGCAGTATGGACTGAAGAGACGTTGGAGCCACGGGTTGCAGTTTTTTGACACCCTTTTCGAAGGCGGCACCGATTCGCCAGTTAGACTTTGGTGGCGTGGAAGTCGATTGCATATTCAGTGCGATGATGGACGTCCATGATGACGCTGTCAAAGTCTGAGACTGCAATATCGTTCAGAAGTTTTTCCACCTTCTCGTTCTGGGACATTGCATGAACACACATGCTTTTCAAGGTTTGAGGCCCTGATGTGGAGGTCGACATGCTGGAGGGTGTGGTATACGAAGGGAGTTGTCCCCGGTGAACCTGAGCTCTAGAAACTCACTCTCAAGGTCTCTCATTAGTTGGTTAACGCTTAGAGAGACGAGGTAATGTTCATAGATCTCGAGGTACAAGGCTCCTCTACTACGATTGGCCTTGCCGAAGTTCCAAGCTTCGGAGCCTTTGAAGATTGACTATAGGGTAAGCCAAGCAGACTTTGAATCCACTAGGAACGTGGGATAAAGGGCCGCTTGCGTCGGTACTCAAGAGAAGTAAATTCAGAAGATGATTCATTATCTTCAGGGCGTGGTTGAAGGTCGCGGCGAATGGCATACGCCAGTTGAATGTCAGTAACCCCTCGCATCGTGGATAGACAATTTTAATTTGCTCAAAGGTTTTGGTGATATCATTAAATTTCAAAGTTAAGAGAGTCATAGTGGAGTGTTCCGAGTCTTTTTCGAGTTGACGCTAATGATTCAGGCCATGGACATCCTCCAAGGTAAATTGTAAACTCACGCCATTGAACGGCTCGTGTGATTCCTACCTGAGCTTTCCGTGATCATCATGCAAGACCCTCCCTCCGCTTCTCGAATAATCTGAAAGGCAGTGGATCAGGCGACTGATTGAATCGTCCCTCTGTTCGAGCTAGTCCCCCATAATCGATAGCCCGTGATGGTCAACGATCAAGGGCGATTCGTGCCGTGGTGCTTAGGGTATGGAATTTTCGGGCTGTGTTGCATCGAGGCCTTCGCGCGGTTCAAGATGCTGACTGCACAGGTCGGCCCATGCGTCGTTTTCGAGTTGTAACCCTTGTAGGGTGGCGGCACATGTGAAGGATGTTGTTCCTCGTCAACAGCGTGTCAGATTCAGGGATCGACTGTGGTAGGCGTTGCGTAGTGGTTCGGTGATCCCTTTCTTCCAAGGGTTAGACTTGCCAAGATCTCTCCGTCGGAGTCAAAGTCGGTTGGATGGCGGGCCACAGCGGAGCCACCAACTCCAGCGTTCGCATTGTCATGCGGTTGAGCCGTAGGGGCGTTATCACCGCTAACGCCAGCGTTAGTGGCAGAGGAAGGGACAATTGTAACGTCTGCGACGTCAGCCACAGGGGGTGCTGCTGGGCGGATTTCAATACGAGTGGTAAGGCAAGTGCGGGTCATGATTTCGTGCTGTCTTGTTTAAAATTCGAATTGGTGTAGCGTCGTGTTAGTGTGGGTCTGATAAGCAGATAATTGGCGTACGGTCTAACTAGTTAGTAGTAGGTACGCAGATTTAGGAGGTGAGAGCGTCGCAATTGATGATCCGAATTATGAGCTCACATTTGATTTAGGCAGCATTTCTAGAATGTGACGCGAAGGCATGAAAAATTCCTTCATAATAAATGGTTTGTTGATAGATATCATCTTTCTTTTAGTGAATAAATTCATTGAATAATGTCAATGATGTTTTTTATTGCAATAAATAGTATGGAGAAATTGAACATGCTGAGTTTCAGGGGAGGAGTGAGTATGAGCAAGGGCTTTATACCCCTTTCATAAGTTACTCAACCCGTCCGAGTGTGCTTTTTCCTTCCATCATTTCAGCTGTGTTCTCTACAAGCTCTAGTGCTAATTCCAGCTATAGCATTAGTCACCTCCGA
Organism: Cyclotella kingstonii; assembly: GCA_036939535.1. Classification (NCBI taxonomy): domain Eukaryota; phylum Bacillariophyta; class Thalassiosirophyceae; order Thalassiosirales; family Thalassiosiraceae; genus Cyclotella; species Cyclotella kingstonii. The sequence continues at coordinate 4,594 of JALLAW010000202.1, read as the reverse complement.
CAAGTATTAATTATTAGTCAAAATGATGTCATCATGGCTTTGATAATATTTCTTCAATTTTTGGACATATTACTCCTACTCTAGCTGAAAGATACATTAAGGGTGGCGGAAAAGTGCTCACTAGCTATTGATTTTTCTCGGAATGAAGAATTGTAGACATATGTCTAAGACAGAGAGACTTACATAGAGGTCAGTGATAATAGTCCTATTTTGCTATCTTGGACCTCACATTTGAGGCTTTCTTAATAATAGACATTTTCTGAACTTAGAGTCCATCATCTAATGAAATAGATGTATGATCACCTTTTTTCGTCATTGCTTCTTTCATTTCTCTAACCTGAACAACTTATTGCAATGTTTTCCACCCGTTGGGTTCACTAAGTATTCCTCCACATGCCAAGCAATTTTATAAATTTCTATTAACATTTTAATTAATTGAGTTCATTTTCACTCTATTTGAAGCATTTGCCTGTATTTCATCAATTCTTTGACACATGCTGACGTGAAGTCTACCTCATACATTCCCATGGTGACATGCAGACCAAGCATGCTAGATATCATTGCTCTCAAATCATCGTCGCAAGGTTTGCAAGCAGCATCAATAGTCGCATCTCACTTAGAAAACCATCATTCTCTAGCTATATTCACCTTTTGAACCATGATATTAGCTATTGCTGTCGAGTACTAACATCTACCACTTACAGCCGAACCATGAGCTGTACATTGTCCTCATATTCTAAGGCAACTTAGAGGAAACAGTAGTGACCAGCTATTCTATGTAGAGAACTTACTTGACCAACGGATATGATGGCGACTTCAGCTACGAGTGAGATGGCACAAGAATTAATAGGAGAGGTCGATGTGCGGCATGTTCAAAGTGAGATGTGAAGTCAGTTTGAAGGGAAATCGAAGGGATTTTTTATTGAGATTAAGTATTTAACAAGAAAAGGAAAGTGAGTTTGAAATGAGTTGTAAATGTATATGTTAGGGCGAATATGCAAATGGAATTCACATACTTATTCAATAGTCAAATAAGCATATTCATCTTTGAATGATCAGTATACAGATTGTAACGAAACAATTCGTGAATTTTCAGGCATCTTTTTTCTCATCATCGTTTACGTTTAATAACGACATGAAATTGTAATATAAAAAGATTGATCATTACATAGATTTAGCAATTCAATCACGAGTCATATGCATTTTTCTTTTCATTACTTCCGTTTTAACATGACCTTAAAACTATCACATGAAAAGATCGATCATTATACATATGAAGCAATTAAATCTCGAGTAATATGAATCGACAAAAAATATTTATATTAATTCCATCTGCATATTGGATTCGAATTTTCAAATTTCATTTTGCATTATGAGCATTTTTCGCAATCAATATGTCTATTGATCATTCAAAGTCGAATATGCATATTTGACCTTCGAATAATTACCTTCATTTTCATATTGCTCCCACCATAAATGTCGTTAAGATTTCTTGTAAAAAGTAAGAAGATCGACCAGGGTCAAAAGAGTACCTCTAGAAGTAGGGCTTGTTGCCTGACAATGTTTATTGTCCGACTATATGGTAATTCTATGTTATAGCGATTTCTCACCCTCAAATTTGCATTAATAGGGCATACATGGCTTATTGTGAATCAAAGAGTATTATCTTTTCTTTTTCCGATAGCACTTGGTGTGATAACACTATGTCCAGACATAGAAGTATAGTTTCAAAGAACAAGCAAACTCTCTCTCTAACTGGACAAAGTTGACAATGATGCAATTACTACACATTAATAAGCTTAGACTCTATGATTGATCAGCAACGCTCGTTTTAAGGGCAACAAGTATTAGTAGCAATTTTTTTACTGCTTAGATAAAAAATGCTGTAGCAAGTATTGTAATATTACGATCTTAAAAGAAAAGCATTGTTAGATAATAGCTTATATGCACATAATGTCATTAGCCACATTGAATGCCTCTTTCTTGCTCTGATTTAATGATTCTTATATGAACCCTCTTAATTCATGCAAACTATTCACACATTATGACGTTCATAAAAGTATGAGCTCACTGAAGCTTTCCCCATTTATCAACACCATTGACAATGCTGGATGTGTATACCTTACATCCTCATTGAATTTCATGCACAATGAGCTAAGCATGCTTAGTCTGCGACAAAACTTAGTGAACTTAGCCTTTTGAAGCGTTGTTTTCAGTAAAAATGTCTTCACCACTTGGGTTCTCCATTAAGACTTCATTTATCTGCAACGCTCATTGTGACTACCTCATAATTGTCTTTACTTCATACGGAAGAGTTGAAAGCGGAAGTAATGTTTCTGAGTGAGAATTCAACTGTAAGGATCCGAGTTCGAACCATAAATAGAACAGCCTCCAAAATTGCCATTTTAAGGTATGTTCAAGAACAAATATCACAGCCAATATTGGTAAGACTATCAATAAGTTAACGGATCATGACAGCTTATTTTTGGAATGCATGACTACTCTAGTCTGATTTTCTCTGTGTATATGATTGAGAGGCCGGCAAAATTCCAACTGAACACTCATGCCAACTTTTAATCTTATTTCCGTAGTAAAGAAGTAGATTACTCGACTGCAAACAAGATGTAACACTTGTTAGACAAAATGCATTGGTATTGGTTTGACGATAGTAAGACGAAAACTCGAAAACTCCGCGTAGATCGTAAATTTGTTGCATTTAGGAGGAAGTACTAAATAGTTGCTTTAATGCTCTATGAACTGGGTAGTGCTAGGGATGGCGCAGCACAATTTTAGAATTCTGCTAAATTAATCCCGATCGCACACCAATTATCTCTACACCATAATAACATAGTTGTAGAACTTCAAAAATGAGGAAAAGGGTAAAAAGTAAAAAAGTGGTCTAGTTAGGACTTTGCTCTACCCTACATGCAGCACTGAAGAAGGAGGTAATGTAGTAATAGTACTACTATCAAAGAAAGAGGTATGTAAGAAGAAATACTGACAGATGAATTACAAGCTTTGACACCAGCATCACATAAAAAAGACTTATATTTTTCAGTCAATGCATCAACAAAAGTCGAGCTCCATCAATTAATGATATGTTTCATTAAATTCGTTAAGGTAAGATCACTAACTACACCAAAGTACTGATAAATTAACAGCTTCTACTTCATCTGCCTACCACCTAATACTATGAAATTCATACTAGAATCAATAGCAAATACATTTTATTGATTGTGTGGTAGTTCTACGATCAGTGCATCAATTTATAAAATTTCATCATCAACAAATGTTACTTCTCTCTCATGCTCTTAATCGCACAAAAATCACTGCATAATGATGATGAATCAGAAATAATGAAACGAAAGGATATGTCATAGTTTTGAACCCTAAAATTTTTATAACAGACTCATAGTTTGAATATACGAAGGTGTGTATTAGTCTTATCCTTTAACTTTGCAAACTTTTGTTATGTTCTCTCAAATCCTCTCCCACTCCGTAAAGAAATGTTCTTCTTCATTGCGTTCATCGGCCTTTGTTTGATGCTGTCTTCGCTTTCAAAGAAAAATTCTTTAGGCAAATTAGCTTTAATAATTCCAGTCAATTTTGGACATATCTCAAGATGTTTGCAGAGATAAAACACATCCAGTTTTCCATTACTAACATTGTAGAAGTCAGACGAGTGACTTCTGGATAGTGTGATGTGATTCACAGTAGCCTTGCTATGACGTTGGACAAACTAAGATCATTTAATGGATCTTTATTAGCCTCTGCTGCAAAAGAAGAAGCTACTATTTCTAGTTCAGCGGCAGGAGGTGGAGTTTGCTCTTTCAACATGATGTTCTGAGATATAATTTGTAAACTATTACTATGTATGATTTGTTATACATAGCAATGTTTATTTTATTTTAATTTAATGAAAGTATTGACAAAAGTTTCCGCTAATTTGACGTAAGCGTCATCCGTTTTCTTCATTTTTTATCCATGTATATATCCGACCAGGGTACTTTGCATATTCATGAAATGTCAGATTCAACCTGTCCTGGGAGGATTATACTCCGACTTCAGAGTAGAGATCTGACTTTTGCTACGTTTTTGATCGGATCTGATCTGAAAGTGGTGTCCCTTAAAATGCGCCTAAGGGCATTCTCTATACTTTTTTGTTTGGATCCGACCAAAAAGTAGACAAAAGTAGGATCTCTAATCCGAAGTTGAAGTCTCATCCTACCAAAAGAGGTCGAATCCGACATTTTGAGGATATGGCAGGACCAAGGTCGGCCCGAAAACATCCGAAAAATATGCGTAAAGTACAAAGTATGAAAATTACGCCACTTGTTCGGGCAAATTTAACTTGTATTATGTCATACATAACCTTAAATAGTCACAAAATAGGTACTTCATAATTTCAAATTAACCATGGCAGAAGACCTGAATCAATCTCCGGATTCACCCAGCAGTACATTAGATTGATTAATTACTTATTAAATTACCACATTAAATATCTAAATAGTGGTAGAAACAAAGTCTTTTCAATTGCCGTAAGATACAGCAATCCCGCCGGAGCAGGCCATGCACAAAGCATCTTCAGCAAAGC
>JALLAW010000201.1:0-15894 GCA_036939535.1 Cyclotella kingstonii | reverse complement strand
TCTTTTCGACAATATAGAGAGTCATTTAACATACTGGATTTCATCAACAACAATAAGATGTATAACACCTGAGAGTCGTTATCCCTCATTGAATCCTTATCCAGTGAATGTGACTGTCATTATGAGCGGGAATAAGTCACTTTCACCAACCAGTCTCGAATTCATCTACTTCCCCGTATTTGACATAGTCAACTTCAGTCCTTCGTTCGGCTCCACACATGGTGGCACTATTATACATGTTCATGGCGGACCTTTTCTTCGTACAAAATTATATCAACCTCTATGTACCTTCCCAACTATCAATAAAACCTCAATTGCAACTGTGCTTAGTAGCACACTGGTGAAGTGTGCTATTCCTAGAGTAAATTTGTTGGGTGAAAGTGAGATAGGTTTAAGCCTCAATGGCGGCACTGACGTGACAATATCAGACTCTAAGTATTCGTACATTAGTCAAGTCTTTGTCAAAAGTGTTACCCCAATATACATTCCAACTAGTGGCGGCGAAGTCTTTATCCTCGGAGAGAACTTTATACCTAACACGAATGTCACTCACATTTTGCACTGTGCATTTAATGGAAGAGTCGTAGCAGCGACAGTCATAAATGAAGGCATGATTGTCTGTCTCTCACCACCAATGGAACCCAGTATAGTTGATGTGTCTGTGGCCACAAATGGTGTCGACTTTGTTAGTGCCGGACAAGAACTCACATACCATCGTCCATTTGAAATTCATGAAATGTTACTACCCAATGTCTCAGACACGAATGGTGTGATGATTGGATTACGCGGTGCTCATTATCAACCGTCACCCGATCTCTCTTGCATTATTTCGTCTTCGCGGCAAAAGGATAACATTGTTATACCTGCCTCTTTTGTCTCAGATTATCAGGTAAACTGTTTTGTGCCTTTCCGTCACATAACTGGAATCTTGCAACTATCTGGATCGAAGCGCCATCATGTCGACAATCCGCGTGTGTCCATAAATTATGATTTTATTGAGTATTCTGAAGCAAACCTCATTGAAATGGAAGTGTATTCAGTCGATAGTATGTCTGGATTAGAAGCCCAAAGCAAAACTAATAGTCACCAAATAACAGTAGATTTTATTGAACCACGGATTATTTCTGAACTCTTGGAATCTAATATTACCATCTTCATTGATGAATGGACAGAAGGGAAAGTTACTTCTTGTGTTTTTTCTCTTCTAGGGACAAACACTTCGTGGAATATTCAAAGTCAAGCATTCATCACAAAGAAAAGTGTTATTGCCTGTAGGGCACCTACATTATCTAAGGGGGTATATGCTTTGTCATTAAAATTGGATGATAATGATGGCACTAACATTGCACTTCTTGGGGCAGATATTCTTGTGCAACCTGCATTTTTTACTATTGGATTCTCACCGATATCTGGGACTGAAGGTTCAACTCTGCATGTTTATGGGGGTAACTTCCCGAGATCGGGATTATTTTGTAAAATTGGTAACATCGTTACTAATGCAAAATTTGTCACAGATGATGAAGTCTCATGTAAGATTCCCCCTAGAAGTATAGAACGGAATAGTTACGCTAATGAATTCACTGCAATATCAGATATAGAACAAGTTATTGTATCAATTTCAGTTAATGGAGTAGATTTTGCTAAAGTCGATGATGTGATGTTCACATACACCAAGAGACCATTTCTGTATGGTGTCTCACCTAAGGAAGGAATTGCTACGGGGGGGACGCCATTGATTATCATTGGGGATAATATCTATCCTATTGATCAAAGCATCGAAGGAATTTTTCTAAGCTTCAATGGATCAGTTGTAAAAGGCATTTCTCTAAACGAGTCAGCGGTGGCTTGTTTATCTCCGCCATACAATTCTACAACTTATCCTGCATCTGTTTCAGTCCAGATCAGTACAAATAGAGGTTTTGACTACTATGATAGCGATCTCATATTTACCTACTTACATCTTCCATTATTGTCATACCTCGAACCAACACATGGGCCAAAAAGAGGTGGGGCTGACATTAGAATCTTTGGAAATCGTTTCACACCTCATCCCTCTGCAGCTTGCCGTTTTGGAGAAATTATTACAGAAGCAAAGATCATATCTGAATATATTGTTGAATGCACAGCTCCTAAATCATTGACTCAAACAACTGTGGACGTAACATTTACAATCAACGGTGTTGACTGGACTGAGCAAAGTCTAGCATTCAATTATGTATCATATGAGGACATTCTTCAAGAGGTCAATGCTAGCGAAAATATCATGCTTTCTACTGTATTACCACCACATGGTAGCGTTAAAGGCAAGACGATTCTTTTCATTGAAACAGAGACTATAGCTTTCTTTGGAGATTCAGAAGCTATGAGTTGCAGCTTCATGCTGAAAAATGATTCATCTGTTTACGAAACGTTGGCCGTACAAATCAATGGCTCAATGTTTTCATGTTTATCTCCAAATGTAGAGAAAGCGTCCATTCAAAGCTATGATGTCGCTGTGATCACTCTTGTTTCAAGAAAAAGCGGTGTTACTGTCTCATCATCGCTGCCTTTTCTCTTCAAATTGAGTCCCATAATAAGGAAAATCAGTCCGACTGTTGGTAGTACCAATGGAGGTACAAGAGTTCGGGTTTTCGCAGAAGATGATCATGGAGTTTTTCTAAACTCTACTGCCTTAGCGTGCTACTTCGCAGAAGAAAAAAGCAAAGCTATATGGATATCAAGTACTTCAATTGACTGTATTTCTCCTCCGTTGCCGGGTCATTTAAACTCAGTAGTCATTTCCATTTCTGACAATGGTGTTGACCGTGTGGAATCTAATATGCTATACTCGTTTTTTCCAAGCCCAACCGTGACTTCAGTATCACCGAGATTCTTTTTTGTTTCTGAGGACAAAACGTTGATTATAGATGGATATGGGTTTCTAGGTGTTTCTAAGCCAGTATGTATTTTTGAACATACAAATGGCTATCAAATCGTAAGAGTGAATGGGCGAGTGCTGTCCGAAAAATCCATGGAATGTGATGTTAATGCCTATGAATTGATAGCCGCTAAGTACACTGTTGCTGCTTCCAATAATGGAGGTGTTGAGTGGGAAAGGTCTACTGTCTTTTTTGTAACAGCTCCTCCTCCTTCAATCTTCTCTCTCTCCCCCACATCAGGAATATCAAATCATAATGTGACTGTTAAAGTATTGGGAGAATATCTCTACACTGAGATGCTGCCTACTTATTGTGTCTTACTTGATGAAGATAGCAGACAGATAGTTTTGCGTTCAGCCGTACATATCGTACATGATACATTTGTGGAGTGTGTTATGACTTGTCTTAGCTTACCTAAACCCAAACGATTCGTTGTTGATATATCTCTTGGAGAGGTGTACAAACACAATGAACTCTCATTATTGCCCCCATTCTGGTGCGAACCTCCACCGAGGTTTTTCGATTTTTCTCCAAAGATTGTTGTCGTTGGAAGCTCTACTCCAATAAAGATAGCCGTTGAAGATGTTCGGTCCAATATCAGCTGCATTTTCCAAGGTATAAGTGAAAAAGATGTCACAATTACATCATCTTCACACGCAAAAGGTACTATAGAATGTCTAAGCCCAAGTTTTTTTCGTCCCCAAAAAGTGATGCTATCTATTGTTCTAAACAATGAGACTGTTTTTGGTGGAAACTTCGAATTGCAAGTTGTTGATCCAATATCGATCAGTAGTATCTTCCCGCTGTCAATATTTGCTGGATCAGACATCGCCATAAAAGGTAGAAATTTTGTGCAAAACCGCATCGACTGCTACATCGGAGGTAGAAATGGCATCGTACTGATGGTAAACGACTCATACGTTCGTTGCCGAACACCAAAAAATCAATATCCAAGTGTAAATGTATCTGTAAGCTTACGCTTAAAAGATGGACCGCAGGTGAATTCAAGTTCATTCATCACTATTTATACTACACCAATTGTGCAAGAAGTCCAGCCTTTCAGTGGACTCACGCATGGCGGAAATAAAGTGATACTTCGAGGTGTTGGTTTTCAGAAAGTTTCAAGCTCTTACTGCTTCTTCGGGGACAATGCTGTGGTAGCTTACCCTCTATCAGAAAATGCAATTGCTTGCTTCGCACCGGAATCGAACAAAGCTGGCAGTGTAGATTTGGCTCTGACCCTAGACAATAACAGGACATTCTTTGGAGATCAATATTATTCATACTTCAATCCAGTTATCATTTCAAGTATTAGACCACGTGTCGTGGCTAATGGGACAAAAATTCTTTTGAAGGGGAAAGGATTCCAAGTGAATTATCCAATCAAATGCTTAATCGGTGGCGAAATCTCTGTCCCTGCCACAGTTTTATCTTCAACGACAGCGACATGTCGTTTTTCCTCATTTCACTCTGGACAAGTCGGGCCGGTGACAATTTCTCTTGTAACTGTGGATGATATCTCATTATCAGTTGCCAAAGCCTCCGACTCAGCTGTTATTTCTCATCCTGGGGTTCGCTTGTTACACGATTCAAAACTCTTTGGATCAGTGCTAGGGGGAGAACTTATCCAACTTAAAATTTCTAATCTGTTGAATGAGGATTCAAGTAACTATTCAAATTTTCTCCTTTGTCATTTTGGTCAAAAAACAGTATCAGCCAGCGTAGATGGACTTCTTGTTTTTTGTACAGCACCACCAGCCGTTAAATTCAAACCAGGATCCGTTCAACTTCGTCTTTCAATTGGAGAAGGGACATTGTCACAGAATTCTATTGAGTTTGAGTATACTTCATTACCAAAGTTTAAAAGCATAATTCCGAATAGCGGATCTATTTTGGGGGGGACAATAGTCAAGGTACTGGGGCTGAATCTCATCTTGCCTCATCCTGACATACGGTGTCGTTTTGGTTACGATGAATCATACGCTTTTTTTGATGCAAGTGAGCCCCATAATATACAGTGCATTACTCCAGCGGTGAATCATACTTCGAGCCAGATATTGTTTGTGAAGCTAAGTTCCGATAGCAAATGGATCAATACTGGTATGAATTTCGATTTCCACGAGCCACCGTTTGTAGAGAGTGTATCACCTGATCCTGAGAAAAACTGGTTCTTTCTCAAAGGAATAGGATTTTCTGCATCAATGAGATACAGCTGCAGCATTGATGACAAGAAATCTTATATCCTGACTGAAGCAACCTTCATATCAAACGCCACATTGAAATGCCCACTCCCTGAACATGTCATGTTCGACGTTGGAAGAAGCATATCCATCTCTATAACTACAAACGGAGTTGATTTTGTTTCAGCGGGCTCTTTTAATGTTGAAAGAACAAATCACTATTCTATTCACACTTTACGCCCTAATTTTGGTCCGTCGTTTGGTCGTACTCTTGTGAATGTATACGGCGCTTTTCAACAAAGTAAAACCACTTATTGTTTGTTTGGCAGTATGACAGTAAAAGCTATGTATCTGACAGATTCTCATGTTCAGTGTTATTCAACACCGATGTATGTTGTAAGCGGGAATGTAAAATCAGTGAATTTGATTGTTACTCAAGATGGCAATCATTCAAAATTTATATCAAACTCACTACAATTTCACGTTTACTCTCATCCGATGATATTAAGCATTACACCTTCACATGGAGTTGATAAAGGAGGAACCACCATCAAACTTAGAACATCATCTCTGACTGATGTTCTACTTAAATTAGAAATGTTACATATTCAAGCCATACCGATGTGTCGCTTTGGAGCTACCGTTGTATCATCCACAATAGAATCTGAAAACGAATTTTCTTGTGTCAGCCCATCTGCCGAGTTATCAAACAATTCAACATTAATAGAGTCAGTTTCAGTGACTTTGAATGGAGTCGACTATGCTTTTACAGAACATTTCTTTTACTATTACCCTCCTCCAATTATAACTACAATCTCACCAGATGTAGTTTGGGCAGGACAGCAAACAGAAATAATTCTTCAAGGTTTGAATTTCTTCCCACTGGAGGGTGCAAAGTGTTTCGTGGGTGATACTACAGTACCAGCAGAGGTACTTAGTACTTCTGTGATATGTTGCAAAGGTTCCGTAAAATCTTCTCTGAATATACTTACATTTGTTGGAATAACGCTCAATGGAGTTGATACATCCAATATCCTTCCATTACGCGTCTATGTGAATACTCCAATGATAACAGCTGTACAGCCCTTATTTGTCTCTGAACGTGGAGGGGAGAAGGTGACTCTCACTGGTTACGACTTCGATCTTATAAGTAAGCCTGACGCTTTCATCATGCTGTCTGACAGTTGTGTAACAGAACTTCACGTCATAAATGATACTTCATCCTACTTCATTACACCATCATCGACCATGATGACATCTTCACGAATCTCAGTCAGTTACGGAAATGAAGCTTTCACTGACACTGGCTTTGATCTAACTTATATGTCACGACTGTTAATCCTTGCGCTTGACCCACCTTTCCTTCAAATAAATAAAGGTGTCATTGAATCTCGCATTACAGTCTTTGGAAATTCATTCGAGTCTAAATTTCACTATCTTTGTGTATTGAAGGATGAGATTGACAAAACGTCTATGATTGCCATCTATTTAAATGCTACATATCTTATGTGTGATCTTAATATGTCAGGAGCTCACATATCCAATAACACCACTTTTAGCTTTTATATAGAACGAGAATTAGATGGAGAAAAGTCAAACGATCTTACGATTGTTTCCACCCCGCGTTACATGCTACAATCTGTTGACCCTCAAGCAATATCAGAGTTGGGAGGTCAAGTGATAACGATTAAAGGTTTCAATTTTTATGGTGGCCGTGCAATACGTATCAAGTGTGCTTTCATGGACAAAAGTGGGACAACTGTAACAACATTTGCAGAAATCATTGAGGAAAATGAGCTCATTTGTACCGCACCTATGTTACCTATAGGTGACATAAGGGTCCATTTAGTAAAGCAAGATGTGAGACTATTATCTTACAGCAATCATATAGTACTGAAAATACATCCGGCTAGTCAAATTGTTACGCTATCACCTATGATGGGCCCCTCCATAGGCGGCACCCAAGTAAACGTGCATGGTTATGGTTTTTTAAGTTATTCAAATTCAACAATACTATGCCAGTTTAATGAAGATGTTTCTGCTGCTCTCGTCTTGAATGATAGTCATGTTAGTTGCGTTTCTCCATCGAGCCTCGCATTGAATACAACATTATTTCTCGTTCAAACGACTAAACATGGTCGTGCAAATATCAGTAACGGCATGACATTTAGTTATTATGCGCCTATTACATTGGTGAAATGCGACCCCGTTTCTGGACCTTCTTCCGGGTGGATACGGCTTGATCTTTCTGGAGAAGGAGTCACTAATAAAGATGGATCGTCCTACTTGATTAGATTTATGTCCGTCACTAATCACAAATCTACTTATTCAAGAGATGTGAAACTTATGTCTACAAATAAGTTAATGGTTAAAATTCCTCCTTCTCCTAGTGGTGCCGATGGCGGTATGGTAATGATTCAAATATCACAAAATGGTCAAGATTTCTCTGATGGCGGTGTGTTTTTTCACTATACAGAGAACACTTCCATTCGAAGTTTCAGCCCTATTCAGACTATTGAAAACACTTGTTTCAATTTAACATTCCTTGTTGACAACTTATTCAGTGACTTGAGACACTGCTTGGTGGATAACTACATCATTCCAGTCAGCCAAAGATCGATTCATGGGACTGTAATATGTCAAAATACTTGTTTACAACTTACGCAAGGAAATTACTCAGTGGGGCTCGTACTTGAGAACAATAATACATTCTTTGGATCATCAAAGTTAATGATTGTAGCTGTTTCGATTCTTACAATGGATCCATCTATCGGACCAATGACAGGCGGAACTGATGTTGTTGTGTTTGGTAATGGATTCGAACTGTGGGATGGGCAGCTCCTGTGCTATTTTGGCTCAAATTACGTTGTAGCTCAGGTTGTAAATTCTAACACTCTGAAATGCCGAACCCCGCCTTTAACTGCCCTATCAGCAACTTCAGCCAAGAAGACAATGAATGTAACATTCCATGTAACATCGTATCATCAACCTTGTCCAGGAGAAGGTCGTAACGAAATGACATTTTTGTACTACGAACCGGAAGTAATTGATTCATTTACACCTAAGTCAGGGTCAGAAAGCGGAGGTACTATTGTGAAGCTTCATGGATACAAATTCATCAATACCCCAACCTTGAGTTGTCGATTTGGTGATGTGATGACACGTGCAACCTATATAGATGAAAACTTGCTTGAATGTATATCCCCTACTTCTTCCAAAGCAATCAAAGCTGAGCGAGTTCCTCTCATGGTATCCAATAATGGTCAAAACTTCATTCGTGCTGGTACCTTTTCATATCATTTAATTCCAAAAATAGTGGGAATGTCACCTTTTTCTGGCCCAGCGTTCACTGATATTATTATTCAAATAAATTTAGATTCACGTTGGGCAGAGAATCCAGCCTGCAAAATTGGTGATTTTTATGTTCGTGCTAATGCCACATCAATACGGTCCATCAGTTGCCTAAGTCCTCAAATGCATGATGAGACGGTTAATGAGCAACACATAGTGACCGTTCTGATCAGCTTGAACGGGGTTGACTTTTTCGGAGATGGCTTTTTTTATAAGTATACGAGCCTCCCTGTAATCTATTCATTGTTTCCTGGTCTTGGGCCATCCTCAGGTGGAAATCTAATGAGAATACATGGGAAGAATTTTTTGAGCTTAAAGGGAAAGGTTTTTTGTCGATTTGGGTCAACCGAATCAACGGCAACTTTGATTTCTCCATCTAAGCTTACCTGTACTGTCCCTCCTCAAAATGAGGATAGCAATACATTTGCATTGATTTCTACAGAATCAAAGATTTCGCTCAAACACTTTCATGATGCATCATTGCTGAAGTATGTCTACGTTCCTGCAGTCACCATTTCATCAATATTTCCTAGATTCGGATCTAAAGATGGTGGTACTGAAGTATGGGTTAATGTAGATACCCAAATGTTTTCAAGCATTTATCTCAATCTACTTTGCGTATTCGGGCATAATTCTACAACTAGAGCCCAGGTTGTTGATGAAAAAGTTGTTTGTGTCACACCTCCAAGAAAAGACATCGGTTTGGTATCTCTTGAGTTGGGGGTTTTCGATCAAGAGAGCTTTGAATTTCAAGTGTTAACTTCTTCCATGGGTAGTGCACAGTTCCGTTATGTGCATACACCGCTGATTCAATCCGTTTTTCCTCTCCGCGGACCGCAAACTGGGGGTTCTGTCGTAACTCTGTCTGGAAAAAATTTCTTTCTAACCGAAGATAACTCCACGGTACATTGCCTGTTTGCAGATAAAAAGGCACCAGCGATATACATATCAAATGATCAAGTGCAATGCATCAGTCCAGGGAAGAATATCATTACACGTGAAATCCAGCAAATTAAGATCAGTCTTCTCGCGCCGCTCAATACTCTACAAGAGTATTATTCTCCACTTTCGGGTGCGTTTAGATTATGTTTTAAGAATGAGACAACCGACGTCATTGGAGTCGAAGCACCATCAGATGAATTCAAGAAAATTGTTTCAGTATTGCCAGGGCTCAATGATATTTCTGTCAGTATTGAATCCAAAGAGAATGGCATAAACCCTTTTTCTTCAGCGGAAGTTATTTATAACATCACATTTTTCGGTTTTGTGAATGAGTTACAACCTCTGGTCTCAATTAAAGAGGCAACTTCTGTCGGACATACGATCATATCATCTGTTGAACGGATCGAAAAACCGTGCTGTGAAGTTAAGCTGTCACTCAATAGTGTAGATTACATTAAGGCACCATCGCTTTTCAGTTATGATGAGAAAGTTGTTGTCAGAGCAATTGTTCCAACGCATGGACCTATACGGGGAGGATCGATGGTGAAATTGACTGTTTCTGGCATTAACCCTTTTGAGGCAAGCCGTATTGCCGATAGTGTTACATGTCTCTTCGGGAATGATGAGATGTTTGGCCTCTGGACTGATGAAGAAACAGTTTCCTGCACGACACCGGCAAGTCCTATAGAAAGTGAAGTTATGGTAGGGATCAAAATTGGTCACGTATATTCTGAGTCGATTGCTTCATTCTACTTCTTTCAAGAGCCCTCCGTCTACTCTTTTCATCCTATCTCGCTTCCAGCCATTGGCTTCGAAACAAAAGCTATCAATATTTTTGGAGCTAAATTTAGGGATCTCTCAAACCTATTATGCGTCTTCAACAGTAGCCTACCATCAAGAAATATTTTGTTGCCAAGACGCCATGTGACACAAAAACAGCCTGCACTATTTCATAATCACAGCTTTATCCAGTGTCTCAATCCGCCAACTATGGAGGCATTTTTCTCTGAAACCGATGCTGCTTGGGCCAAAGATCCCGCTACACTGAATGGATCATTGATTGAATTACATGTAATGGCTGGGGAAGATTTATTGGCAAGAATGATTATCCAAGTAAGTGCTGTTGTTTCAGTAACTTCATTACACCCAAAAAATGGCCCAAGGGTAGGCGGAACCAAAGTTCTTGTTACTGGTGAAAACTTTTTCAATTCTTCATCGCTCGCATGCCGGTTTGGAGATTATATTGGGCCGTCAGCACAGTATTTAACATCAACGAAAGTTTATTGCACTACACCACATTTTCCATTCAGTCACGGAAGAGCTATGTTACCTGTGAATATTGCCACCAATGGCGTCGATTTCCTCACTTCGTCAGAAAGAGCAGTTTTTGAGATCCATGAGCCTGTAGTCATTCAAGAAGCATCACCGCTCATTGGAGAAGCTTCAGGAAATACAATTGTTAATATTGTACTCAATGACATGGTGATGAAAACAACAGCTATTGAAAAACAAAATGAAACGTTTCAAGATGGTGTTATTCCTGATCCATTTACTTTTGAAAGTCCATACTCATCTCCTGTTTGTATATTCAATAGAACGATTGTGAAGGCGGACGTTACCGGAATGTTTAGTATATCATGTAGTAGTCCACCAATCAGCAATTCAATGGGTGCTGGGGTACCCTTTCTGATATCTAACAATGATGGATTCGATGCAGTAGACTGTGGAATTTTCATTTATCTGCCTACCTATGATAGAGGTGGACTACGTATTGAACCTAATCATGGTCCAAAATCAGGTGGGACAGTGGTAATTGTTAAAGGAATCTCTAGAGAGGTCAGGTTTAATTCATCAAATATTTTGTGCAAATTTGGTCACCACATATCCCATGCAAGAAATGTTGGTATAAACAATGAGTTTGTTACATGTGTGAGCCCACCTTCTTCGATGAACAACTACTCCTCATCTGTTGAAGTAGATTTTTCTGTTTTGGGTCAGAGTAATGGTTTTAGTGGGGTAGATGTCATTTTTCGATATGATGATGATTTTTCATTATTATCACTGTATCCTGCGTCAGGACCCATTACAGGAGGAACCATTGCTACCATTGAGGGCGGTCCTTTCTACGATTCGAACGAAATTGTATGCCGTTTTGGCAACAAAATAGTCAATGCAAAATTTAAGAACTATAATGAAATAGAATGTGTAAGCCCACATCTTGACTGGATTGATGAGGTTCAAAGAGTGAGTGTTTTTTCCATGGCTTCCAATCCTGAAATTCAAACAGTATCTGCAAAAATAGTTGATTATCAGAACGAAATCCATTCATGCATGTCATCTGGCATTCTTGATCCACTGAATGAAGTACAAATTCTTGACATTAGCATTGATAGAAATATCACAGATGCATGGGCAATCCGTTTCATTGCAAATGGAAGGCGATCTTTACCAGTCCTTCCAAGTTCACAAGATGATATTGAAAGTGCGCTTCAGAACATTCTTAGGCTCAATAATGTGCATGTAACTCAGATATTCAGCAATTCTCCTAATGCTTTCAGATACAATATAACAGCAGAGGCAGATATAAATGAATTCGATGTTGAATTGGTGTGCACAGTATGCAAAGAAGATTTTAATCATACGTTACTTTCGTATAAAGTCGTAACGCTTCAGAATGGGACAGATAGACTTCAGGATGATGACATGGGTCGTGGTTTCAGGCTTGTTGCTCCAGGAGGATCACTTACTTATCCCTTAACACAGCATACCAGATGGCTGCACTACAATGAGACTGCAGAGGGAATGAAAGAGGCACTAGCTGGACTATTGCCAGTTGGATTCAGTGTTAATCGTTCAGGGCCATTTGGTAGTAACGCCTATAGGTGGGACATAACTTTACCAATAAATGAGTCTTTCGGAGGAAATACTTTTTCTGTCGTTAAGACTGGTGGTGGAGCCATACGATTAAGAGGTACGAATGCCTCTGTCGTATGTGTCTTAAAACATCAAGGAATGATATCCCTTGGCGGCCATTTTAAACTATCTTTCACCCAAGATGGTCATATTGAAACTACAAGGCCTATTTCTTACAACTCCACAAATAAAGAAGTTCAATTAGCACTTGAGGAGCTTGATAACATAGGAAAAATACGAGTTCATTCTCTTCCTTTCTTATCAAGTCATTTTTATCAATGGAATATTACGTTCGATAACCTGAAGAATGCAGGTGATATACCACTATTGACTGCCGATTATACCTCTCCTGATGCTTTTCTTATAGGGTCAAATGCATCAATCGAAGTAGCAGAAACACGAAAAGGCTCATCAAACGCCATTTACAAAATATTAGTGCCACTGGGAGCGAAACATTTCGCAATATTGATTGATGGAATCGAAGGAGCTGGTATCCCTGCTCAAAGTACAGGGATTGTGGTCACACGGAGCTTGGAAAAAGCTGGAGTAACAAGTGTATATGTAGAAGAGAACCTGGTCAAACAAAAAATGCCTACATTGTTACATTTAGAACCTGCTTACGGGCCAACTAGTGGTGGAACTCTGGTAATCGCTGTAGGTAGTGATTTCTCATCCTCATCATTCTGCCGTTTCGATGTCACTATCATCCCAGCAAAATTTATCTCCGAAAAATTGCTTGCTTGTAAAGCCCCACAAGCAAAGGATCAAATGTTTGCAACTGTGAGTGTATCAAATAATCGTATTAACTGGACAACGAATTCTGCAACTTTTACCTACCTTCCGGAGTTATCAAAAAGAAAGGAATTTTACAAGAGAATATAAAACCAAATCAATGGAGAAATTCACTCCCAGTAATCTTTATTTATGATTTTAGATATAAGTTGATTAACGTTACTTGCGATACTCAATAGGAAATTTACAGCGACACAGGTCGCTAGCTTCAAAGAGCTGTCTAGAACTAAACGAAAAGTGTTTACTTCTAAACATTAGCCCTAACGTTAGCGAAAATGAGATCTGTTTCTTTAGAAGTTTTGTAATTTTTGAAGTCGTCATACGCAGCGTTAGATGCGAATGCACTTGGGATATTTGACTGCGAATATTCACCTGCATCTTCATCATCGTGCTCGTAGCTGCTGTCATCCCTAGCAACTGATGTGGTTGATGCTGCATTGTTGCAAGTACGTATTTCTTTCGCTTTCTTCTCAGCTCGTCGATCAGACTATAATAATAAGAAAGAAATAAGAAGATAAGGAAAAAGTTGTCTTACTCATTCCCCTAATGTCAACCTACCGTTTTTTGATTGTACCATCTATTTTTCACGGAATTTTCAGATCGACCAGGTATGAGCTTGGCGATTTCAGACCAACGATTCCCCAGCTCTTTCTGTGCATTCATGAGGACATTCATCTCTGTCTGTGACCAAACTCCCTTTTTGACCTCCGGATCCAAACAATTCACCCAACGCTCTTTAATCTGTTCCCCAATGCGACCAGGTAAGAGTTTAGCAATATCTGCCCACTTCGTATTGCCTGACTGAACATATTCCGTGATGATATCATCTTCGTCTTTCGTCCATCGTCCCTTAATGAGCCCTGGTTGAAGGGCCTAATGGAAGGATTTTGATTAGTTGAGAAGAAAATTTCATCAAGTATTATCATTGCTTTATTTCCCTAAAGGCGATAGTACCCACCTTTTTCCAACGATTCTTACACTGCACTTCGGTTCTAGTACCGTGAAACACTCTCTCAGATATCATCTTAAAATTATTTTCACCGAGAGTAGCCACAGCCCTTCGGAGATGCTGATCTTCTTGCTCGCTCCATCTTATCCACTTTTTAGGTTTCTGAAGCGGAACTGTCACACTCGATATTCCATCAGATAACATCATACCATTAACAATTATTGCTTCTTCTCTGGTATCATCAGCTTGTGAGTCAGACGAGACTACATGTAGTATCCGGTGAACTTGGCCTTCAGCGTTGAGAACGTTTCTCAGTGCCATTGTATTAGTCGCATAAGGAAATCTATTTTTTGGCAGACTAGAAAAAACGAGAGGAGTCATTCCAGAAATTGTTTTCTGCCCTGTTGTTAAATTTGGAGTGTCATTTTGTGTGACGTGTGGTCCTTCTCCATAAGCACTGGAAAAAAAGTGAGGCGGATAGAATGTAGGGGATATGCCTTGGTTTTGTCCAAGGAACATTTCGAAAGAATTATGTTGGATATTTCCTTGCGCAGAATAACCTCCGACTGTTATGTTATTATTCCAATTCGCAGGAGACTCATGTAATTCTGAGCTCCCTAATTGTTTTGGATCCCTTGCGAAGATAGGTCCAGAAGAGGTGCGGTCGGGAGTTTCGTTCATCCGTCGCTGTCAGGAATGTATTAAACCAAGATAATTTGAACAGTAACGAATGAGGATTCTATGAGTAAATTAACAATTGCTTATGGCAAAGATTACATGAGAGTTTCGATGAAAAATTACAAATCTCACTTTTTTTGGTGGGAGCAACAAGGACGAATAGTTTGATTCCTCAGATACATCTGACAAGCTAGATTTCCATTTGATTCCAAAATTTTCGACAGGATCATCTTCTTTCCACTTTAAGCTCTGATCTGAAAAATGTAAATATCCGAATGGTTGTTGTTTGCTCTCGATCACTTCCAATATTGGTGAAGGAGCTGTTTCGTTGGGGTTCTTGGATTGGTAAGAGACTTTTTCTTCAAAACTATTCAGCACTTTAACAGCGTTGTCTTCAATCCTGATAGATGGTTTTTCAGTGTACGGCAACATTGCAGTAGATTTGTTTCAACTTCATCAAACTTCTGTTGAGACACTTCTGTTTTTGTTTCAAGCGTTTTTTGAAAAAGTGAGCTCGAAAGAAGGTTTACTTTGATATGGTACCGTGCTATTTATCTTACAGTAGAGCGTTTCTCAGTTTCTCCTAGGGGTAACGCACTCAGACTTCAGTACTCCCTCCGGACCATTTTAAATTCAACTTTCAATAAGAGATAAGGATTCTGACGGCTGTATGTAGGCTGTCAGATACAAAACATTGGTCAAAATTTAAGGGGTAGAAATCCATTATCATCAAAATTCAGAGTCAGTATCCAATAATGGAGATCCAAATTCGCAAAAGCCTCAAAATTGGCACATTTTTTTGAGTGATATCCAAGAATGAATATCTCAACCAATATTGGCCAGAATTTCATTATTTCAACAGATCCTAGTAGCTGAGTTATCAGAGAACAAGACTGCACTTGTCTGATTTTTCTCTACATACATATGAGTTGCTCACATAATTCCTACTGAAAAACATGCCATTTCTGAATCACACTTCTACTGTAACTCAGTCAATTTTTGACTAAAAACAGCATTCATTAGATAGCTATTAACTCTAGGCAAGACAGTGGTATCAGTTTGGTGGTAGTTCAACAAAAATTCAAAAATTCAGAGAGGATCAAAATTAGATGCATTTAAAGTGGACCAGAAAGAGTACCTCCTAAACTACTCTATTGTCTTCCAATAGTCC
>JALLAW010000200.1:0-15929 GCA_036939535.1 Cyclotella kingstonii | reverse complement strand
TGTAAAAGGAATTACTATGGTTTCCCAATCAGAGAAAGAAGAAGGTAAGTATTAACTCCTACTTTAACCTACAGGTCGCTACTAAGTTCGAAAACAACACTAAGTTCGACTTTTTTCCATGCGTGGGTTTTCGAACTTAAGCGGGACTCTACTGTAATGTCACAATGCCTCCTGAATCCACTTCATCATCACTATAATATTATTCCTCGAGAGTTGCTAATCGACACGCACTATTCTAGCTGTTGTACAGTCCCACATCTAGAAAGAGAGGATTTGGTAGGATTTCCACGTCGTCTGCTCTCAGCTGCCAGCACTTTCTCTCCGAGAAACAGTTATTCTCACATAAAGTACGTTGCATCCGAGGTAACTTTATTCCAACTTCCGTTCCTTGAACCCTCGCTACAGTCGGCACTTTCTCCTTGCCAACACCTCCTCCGACTCTAATGAACGGGCCGTGGCCACCTTCAGCGACACAGGTCGGCACAGCCCCTCCACACACTGCTCAGCTCCGAAGCAGCCCCGACGGAACTCTCATTGATTCCGCCGCCGGCCCGCCGTGCGTCCGATGCAGCCATCCCCACTGCGACATCCGCCTGTCCGCCTGTGGATGCGTGCTGCACGCGCGCTGCACGCCCGTTCCACTACAGGCCTGTCCTAACCCGCGTTGTCCACCGTGCAATGGGTTCCACTTGGAACTGCTGCCCATGGACTTCACCGAGTGGGACGCAGCCAAGCGCCTCGCTGCAGGGGACGGCCGAAAGAACTGTCATCGACCCAGAAAAAAGTCCAAGCTGGACGCCAATGGGGATACTGTGGGAAGCGACGCCGGCTCCCATTCGGCAGAGGGTTCTAGTGAGACTGTCGTTGCTATTTCATCGCAGCTGTCTACCGAGCCGGGAACATCGTCGGAGCTGCGCACTGGACGTTGGAATGCGGAGGAAACGGCTCACTGCGATAATCTATGTCGCAAGTTTCTGGCGGGACGATTACCCCTGCCAGATGGACTGAAACTGAATGAATTTCTCGCCAAAATGCTAAAGTCCAAGCAAAGTAGGCTCACGAAAAAAATGAAGAATGCCAAACTTTCCACGAAATCGTTTCGGAGAACTACTGGCTGTCTGGAAGAGTCGGGAGAGGCAACGGAATTTAGTATACTAGAAGAAGGATTCTTCAATTCGATACTATACCCTTTGGAACGTGCGGAAATCAAATTTCATGTTCAGAAGGAGTGGAG
Organism: Cyclotella kingstonii; assembly: GCA_036939535.1. NCBI lineage: Eukaryota > Bacillariophyta > Thalassiosirophyceae > Thalassiosirales > Thalassiosiraceae > Cyclotella > Cyclotella kingstonii. The sequence goes on along the minus strand of JALLAW010000200.1, from coordinate 14,695 downwards.
AGAAACATTTTCGACTTATTGTGTCACACATGGACAGCCCTTGAATGTTGACAGATGGCTGGAGAGCATGGAAGAATTAGACAAGCGTATCCAACATACCAAAGATGTGGATAGAATTAAGAGAAGACAAATCATGATGGGCCACGCTTTGAGGCAGGACTCACGCAACCCAGATAGAGGAGTCATAATTTCGAATTCTGACGCAACCAATTCCCAGAATGATGCACTTGTCAGAAGATCGAGTGAGGCCGAAGCAGTTAGAGCCGCATCATTCACATATGCCAATCCGTCGAATGTCTCATTTCAGCAACAAAAGATATTCTCAGCGGCGTCCTCCAATCTGACCACCATGGATAACACTACTACCATACCCTTGAATACCACTCTTTCTGGCTCTATTTATTCCTCAACCACACACGATGTTTTGTCAGATGCTTCATCCATGGAGAATTTTTCTTCCAAGAATGTGGCTTCTCCATATTTACACAAAATTATATCGTACATACATCGTCACCATGTTCCTTTCGAATACGTGGATGCATGGGTACCTTCCTTTGTACCAGATTCTAATAATGAAGCAATGAATATATCTGCTGATGCAAACAATGAATTAGAAAAACAGCCCAAATGTCGTTTGTGTTTTGCTGGATGCATGGTGACGAAGCAAGTCATTATTGGAGATGGTGTTACTCGACGTGTTGTACCTCTGTCACAAGAAGAACGTTTGAATCTCTCTGCGTTTGGCGAATATTCCGAAAGCTTCCTTTTTGACGTAGGCTGTGGTCTTCCTGGAAGAATATACCACATGGGCGTACCAACATGGGAACAGAGTATTCATAATGCTCCATTTAATCTATTTGAACGGGTGGGAGCTGCACAACAATGGGGAATTCGGACTGTGGTGGGAATTCCCGTTCCTTCACCTAATGTTGGAAGAGTTGTGGTTGCCTTATACTCACGACATGATAGAGTCAAAGATCATGATTTAGTTATTCAATTAACGGAAGAGTTTACAAGGTTGATGCCAAGCCCGAAATGGAAGTTAATTGTTGATATTGGACAGGATGTCGACACACTAGTGGGAAACCAACAACAGCAAGCTTACAACGCAGGCATTGAGCAAAATGGAGCCAATGTTATGTCATCATCTGATGAAACGGATAAAAATGTTCTCACTGATGAAATTATCTCCATCTTCGCAGAGCATATGCCTTCTGATCCTTCCAATCCTGGATTTGCTTATATTCAGGGTTTCATGTCTCTGCGTCTCCTCCTTTTACGTGCAGCACAGACGGATTTAGAGAAGGAGATTGTTAATACAATACTAAGCTCTTACTCTAGTTACAAGGCAGGTGGGAGAACAAGACCAGATATGGCACTGATGCTAGCTCGTGATTTTATGTTTTTAAACCAACAGCTGCAGCCACAACAAGCAAGCATACAGTCTGCACCAATGAATAGTCACCAAATGATGATGTCCTATGTCCCAAGAAGTAATGGTCAGCATTCTCAAATGCAAAATAATAGTGTTTATTTTCCAACAACTCAGCAGAATGCAGCTCCTTCACAACCCATCTCTAGCGATCCTGCCATGTTTATTGATATGTCAAGGCAAAGTATTGAAGACATCTCTTATAAACCACATGCTACATATACTTCACAGGAGCAGGCTATAGAGCAGCAATATGATCATCAGCAGCAGCATTCACATGACAATGAATCAAACTTTTTCATGATTGGTGATCTTTTACCATCACCAATGCCTGATCAATCATCTCAATCACCATTGACATTACCTTCCACTGCAAATGAAAGGAATCCATCTCCTGTTGAAGCTATTAATGACAACTAGCTATGCTATCATAACTGATGTACATATGAAGATTGAACATCTTTGGACAAAACAAATTATTTGTTGAAATACTCCATGATTCAAAATCTACTTTTTGACTAACAATTTTGTAATTTTTCATCTGTGTCCTGCTCAGCAGGGATTTGAGTTCTCTGTGTCTTGTGCAAAGTTTAGATTAAATTCATTGGAAGTTATATTCTTCACACTGTTTCTTATGAGAGTTGTAGTATTGAATGAGAATTCTAAAGGAATTTTACATATCTTGTAACTTCTTTCTACTTAGCTGATTAAAAATCCATTCCTTAACTCAACTTATTATCACATGAAAATTGGCCAAGAATTTTGTCTTTAAAGAGTGAGCTGAAAGAACATCTCTAAAAGCTCAAACCCTGTCAAAAGGGACATGGCCAGCTCTAAAGGCTCAAAAGTCAACCAAAAGAATATGGCACAGGAACAGTCTACAAAATCAGAGCTTGCCTCAAGAAAGAGGACTGAAGCTAGGAGAAATCCATAGACTACAAGTACATCCCAGAAAATGGCTAACTCCAGTAATCTGTCCTCAGCCTCACTAACATGTATTAAGACAGTTAAATAAGTTAACATTGAGAATAAGTCATCTCAGCATAAAAGGAACAAGTTTGAGAAAACTTGGTTACCTAGATACTTTTCAAGATGATGTGTCCAGAACGTACTGGTGAGCCTCTCCAGTGGTTATTGGAGACCATCTTTACTAAGAATGTATGTTCTACAAGTAAAAACCCACAGTCCAATGCAATCTGTGAAAGAATGCATCTATTGGAAATGTATGAAATCATTGATGTACTCCAATTCTACTAAAAATGCTGATGATGCATGCAGTATGATTGACTCTGTGCTTGCAATGGCCATGCATGCTGTGCAGCTGAACATAGCATCAACATTAGATAACAGTCTTGGTGACTCAGTGTGTAAACTGACATGTTTCTAAATCTGCCAATGATTGCACATTGGAATTTAGTTGCAAACAGGAGAGACCATTTTAGTAAAGAGAATCTTCATCAACAGAATTCTAAAAGAGAAATAATGATTATGCTATGGGCATGCAGGGTTTGAAGAAAATTAATGAGCCCATGGAGATGGGTCCATGTATACAGGGACCATTCTTCATATTTAATGTTCAGCCATTGGCAATCTCACAATAGATTTTTGATCTAGAATTTCAGAGTAAGTGGACAAATAGCAGGTGCTGTCTTACCCTATCAACAAAGATAAACCTGTACTATCCTCTACAGCAGGGTCCTTGTACAGGGCTTTAAAGGTGTATTTTTTCCTCCTTTTTTGCTCAAATATATCACCATGAAAAGGAGTTTTTATTGAGTTTACCTCCACCCAAGATTTTTTTGTGTAAGGTTTTTATCATTTGTGATACTTTTCCCTTACAGATTAACCAATGCTGTTATGATTATGTCAATTGCAGAGGAGAAGAGTATAATGCCCATTTGATGTCACTGTAGGCATTGCATAAATCAGGGAACATATTCCTAAGCAAGGGACTTGAATAAGCTGTTATTTCTCCCTGAGCAGCCTTTCTCATTTACAATTGTTGGATCCATACCTTCTTGATTGGGGTCATGCTCATTGGCATATCTACCTTATTAGTCACCAAGGTGCTTGGTTCTGTAGGATGGTGCTCAATAAGTTGACAAATTCTGTCAAAAAAGTCATGGGGGCACCTAGGAGCTGAAATAAGGGATGTGCCTGTGTACAGGTAGACAAAAAGGAGTTGGTAGTAGGTAGGTAAATTATTATCACTATATCAGTGCCATTTTTACACGCATTACATCAGTCAGGCCCATATAGATCCTAACTGGAGTCATTGCGTTGATACTAGTTGTAAGGCAGCATGCGACATTTGAGGTGGTCCTCTTGTGCCTTAATATTGCAGTCCCAGAATGTTAAAATATGTATTATGAAAAATTTCTCCTTTTTAAGCCAACAGTTGACCAATCAACCATGTATTTTTACCATTGTGATGATCCAATGAGAACTTTCTCACAAAGTTTCTTCCTCTCCTTCTCTATCACACTAGCACTTATTGTGCATACTTTGACACAGCAGTTGTGAGTCCTCCCTGTCTCTGAGAACCTCATCCTTTCCTGAATTCTCTCTCCACATTTCGCTCTGTTCTGAATCCTCTTCCCATCCTTGACTACTGTCCAACCACACAATCAACAGGAATTGCATACCAATGCAACATCTGTTATATCAGGTAGCCTTGTGTGCATCCTGAATTGCATGGTCATGGAGGTGTCATAGTGATCATACTATACAATACTGTACTATATATAGAATCTTTTCTTGGATTAAAATTCAGAGTAACACAAGTAAAAATCTCCATAGCATCATGACATAAAGAGAAAAGTCATACGTGCTTACTACTTGGTTATAAGTATACTGTAATTAGCGGTGATCTCGTCACAATGAAAGACTCGAATTGAGTCAGTATCAGGGTCGTGTCCATATCGGGTTAATAGTTCATTGTGACTGGGGTTCCATCTCATTTGGGTGTTCGATATTTGTTGTTGAAGCGAGTGGTAAGGTGATGCTCACAGGTTAGTACTGCTTTGCGGATATACTTAGATGAGCTAAGACGGCAAGCCCTCACCTTGTTGTGAAGTTGAATCTCTTTCAGCTTGGTTCTAAGGTACATGCCTGGGTCACTAATAGAAAGGGCTAAGTGTGAGATATTTGCCAATGCTATCAAGCACTGAAACGGCATCGTGGTGGATTCAAAGAATATTATCAAAGTACATTGGGATGATACCTGGCACCTGAGCTTGAATTGACAGTTTCTTTCATTCACAAATCGGAATCAGCGAGGTAAGACTTACATCCCAAAGTTTGCATGCAGTCTTTTAGATGTGCTGCGAAAGCAGCACCTGCGCTCTTCAACCCATAGTAGCGCCGTCTTATGATAGATTTCTTTCCTGGTGCAAATTCTGGGTGGAGGATGCACCAAACTTTCTCCTTTTAGGAGCTGTGAAATAAGTTCTCATCTGTCAGCCCCCTTAACATCTAGCCCATTAAGAGCAGCAAGAGTCAAGGCATTTCGAATAGCTTCTTGTGAGTTCGTTCTGGCAGGTGGGACGTCAGTCATGTGCTCCCCAGCTACCATGCGTGCCTTCGATCAGAAGTCCTCTATTATGATGTCAAAGATCATTTGACATTTGATGAACTTGTATCCAATCGGAGGGTCTTGGTCATTGTTCAAGATGTTGATTGTGAATGCCATCTATTGATATTACATCCTCTCAAAGAGTGTTTCCATCCTTGCAGTCTAATTTGAGTGCATATTCCACAGAAGTTGGAACCTAAATACCAAACTTATACTTCATCTTAATTTTTTTTCATGGTGATAGATATTATCCGTATTTGTTGTCGCAGTGTGTAAGGGACCAGTTTGTCATTGATGCCTTGGATGTCACAACGAGTAACATATGAGAGGGGAATGCCAGTGACCCTGCACATTATGGACAGAGCAATTTCGATTCATTCAAAAGTCCCGGCATCATTTTTAAAATTTGGAGTTGAGAAAGTCACAATGGGGTTGTTTGTGTTTCTTTCGAGTTGGTGCTGATGTTTCAGGCACGTTCTCTAGAGTGAAGTCAAACTAGTGGACTGAGCGAGAGAGTTTTACCTTAGTCTTCAGGTAATAAACCAACTGACAAAAGAGCTGCTGTGTGATTGCATGGATCATCATGCCACATCTGCTGCTTTCTGTGACTCAAAGAGGCCACAGATCAGGCGGCAGATGGACTCATTAATCTGTTTGAGGCACTCCATCATTTTTGATAGTGCATTGTGGTTGATGATCAAGTGACAGACAGGCAGAGAAATTCATGCCATGGCGCTAAAGGTATATAAAATTTCTCATTGCCCCTTGTTGAGACTCTCGTGTAGGTAGAGATACTGATGACAAAAGTCATTCCATGCAGCATTGGCAAGTTGCATGACATGTTGAGCGGTGGGGTGCAAGTAGCAAAGGATATTCTCACTCATCAACAATGTGTTGGATCCAGGAATCAATGGCCTTAGGTATAGTGTGGTGAGTGGGTAGTCTCCTGTTTTAATTAGCGTTGAAGTTAGCCTGGGGACAGGCCAAGGCAAGGCCATGAGAGTTGTTGTGCAGTTGAGCCGCAGGAGCATTGTCACCTCCAGTACTGGCATTGGCAGTGGATGGAGGGAATATTTCAACATCCATGATAGTCCCAGGAGGAGTTGGTGAGGGGCAGTTTTCAATGTAGGCAGTAAAGCTAGTGCAGGCCATTCTTTCAAAGTTTCTTGGTTTTAGAATGTGGGTTGTCATCATGTTTTGGGTCGAATAAACAGAAAAAAGGCATATTTGCTTACTAGTTAGCAGTACACAGGCAATAATTAGGGATGAGCTTGTCACGATCAAAGATTCAAATTGTGAACAAGTACATCTCTCAGATTTGACTGGAGCTTAAATACTATGACTGTCTCCGTATTGGTACATGAAGGTCTAAAAGCAAGATGAGTGAGTGGGACAGGAATACTTATGCCAATCAATACTTTCACCTTTGTTCCAGTTAAATGCATGCTACATAATACTTAAACAATACAGTGATTGCCTAGCTATGTCATGACTAAATTTCATCAATCTTCATCCCATCCAACTCTATCATGTCTGACTCCAAAATGCCTAGGTCTGTTGTATCCACCTTAATTGCACCCAGTTCAATCGTTGTAGCTAAACCTTGGTGCAAAATTATGGCCATGCTCAACACACAAATTATAAATAGTCAGCCAGCTTATCTGAACAGTTCTACGAAACAGTTTGTTTTTTTAGATAACTAAAAAATGCTTCACACTTTCACAAAGCTGAGCTGCTGACCCAATATCCCAAGCGCCTCTCTGTTCCCTCTACGCTCCTTCCTGTTTTACCCCAACTATCACTACATCTGCCAGTTTCTGCATTTTGCACAACTGAAACTTCTCCAGTTTGTTTCAACACTGCGCCCGTCAGAGTCTTGAATGGTATAGTTTTTGCACTCTGATTTCCACAAAATCAGTTTGTCAGTAGACTAGCTAACGTCGTTTTTGCAAAAGAAATCCTATTGGAAGACGTGACAAAGTTCCACCAATGTTGTAGAAAAATTAAAACGCCTCTCATCCCGCTCCATCATGGTACCAGGAGTATTAGTATGACTTGCAAAACAATATTCATTTGTACCACATACTTGGATAGCATCATTGGCAACACTAGGGCACAGCGCTGCATAACCACTGTGCCAAACACGATCCAATTTTTAAGACCGCGTCGTGAAGTTCAGTCATCTGTCCAATGATCTCATCCTTATCAAAGTAACTCTGTGAACCTGGTCGGCAGTTCTCAAGATTGTCTTTCACATCTCTAATTGTTTCAGCTCCAGCGTAAGCGCCTCACATATTACAAGAATGACAACATGAGGTGGGAGACTAGTGACGATAGTAGTCGCTTCTGTTTTCGTCCATGGCAATTTCACAGTGGCCTCATCTTTCATAAAAATGAGCATTGTATTATAATAAGGGGATACCTGTATTTTGTTGCTCTGATGCAAGATTCTTGCCGAGAAGTCATGATGTTAGCATAGTGATGCAAAATGAAAAAAGAGAACTCAATTCATATCTGCAGATACCCTGTCATCCTGGACTGTGTACTCCTTGAAGAGGAGGTGTATTTTCTCCATTTAAGAAAATAATGGCGGTACTGAAAATGAGGCATCATTCACATTTAGACCAGACACCACCCTTCAAATGTATTGGTCACCTGCCTTTACTACTGTAAGGAACGCTTTTTGATGTGCCCCTTGCTTCACATGGCTCTCAGACACACAGACACCGTTGGTAGCAACCCAGTCGATCCAGCACATGTGTAGCTTGCTCTCACTTTCCAAACAGAATGCGATCCTAAATCTCCAGCTGAAATACTCATAGCAAAAAATTCTTCTTGATGCTTTACCATTATTCAATGCATGCAATCCATGAACCGTTTGTATTGATATGTATCAGGAAATAGACGACCGTTGTGATGATCACTATCGGCTGCTTCGAAATCATCTGTCAAGTCAGTGCTTGTATTCATTCCAATTATTCCTGGATTGGCAAAAACGTAGCATGCCATGGCAATCACTGGACAAATGATGGGGTTGCTTGGGTTTGAGTAGACATGCCATACTTGGTCCCTATTCCTAACTGTTTGGTCACCTTTCCGTTTAACAAAACGAAATATAAGGGATTCATTATCCCACGTGACATGGATTATGTGAACATGTACAATATTCTCCAATTGAACCATCAAATTCCAGTCAAGAGTACAAAAGCAGCGAGCAAAAAGATTTTCTCCCCCTCCTCTCCCAAGAAGAGTTCACAAATTTTCTGGTATACTTTAAAGTCCATTTTTTCTTACCAATTACTAAGACATCACCTTTCTCTTTCTTCTTGTCAGCTACACTTTTCCTGATACCATTAGTTAATTGTTTTAGCTGACATTGTGTACTTACTCATCCGAAAGTGATGATTAAGAGCACTCTGTGATTGCTCATATGATGCATTTGAGAGCGCCACAACTTCCCACCATTTTTTCCTGAGACACTTCCTTGTTGATAAGTACCTACTGCGCTGGGCAAATGTTAGATTTGTCAAATTGAGAAGGTAATTATTGTCCTCAGTGCCACTGCTCAAGCAACATTCATTAGAATATTTCTTCCTATAAGATGGCCAAACTAATTTTCTAATCCTCTCAATGCACCATGGCACTAGCAGGTTACTAGAGAGCTCGAACAAATCAAAACAATACATGACAAAACCAACATGAATATTTACCAGATGATTGTTTTGCAACACACTGGGCCTTTATCTTCTTGATGACTGCATTTTATCATTGTTGATCCACATCAATAAATGAAGACATGTTGCACCAGCTGGTATGTCTCATCACTGTTTTGGCAGGAAAGGTGGCAGCTTGTCATCATTGTGTGCATTCAATGATTCTCTATGTTACCATAAGTAGGTAAATGATTCTCTATGCTATGTACACTGATTATTACACATTTACTCCCTCTGGATATTTTAAATGCAAATTTCAGCGGATTGCTGGCCCGAAATAAATGCAACTATCACGTAGAGTGTACTACACCTATGTAGAGGCAATTTCTTTCCTCTCAAACTGGTGAGATAGGGAAAGATTGAATTGGTGTGAGTTGAGGTAAAGTACCTCCCCCCTTTTGAATGCTGCTTACTGCCTGTTCACTATGTCTAGACACATGAGATTATGATTATGACAGCTGTATGTTGACTGTCAGTGACGTATGCAAAAAATAGTTGAAATTTTAGGGGTACTGCATTCATGATCCCCAAAATTCAGAGTTTGAATTCAATCATGGAGATTTGAATTTGCATAAAAAAGGCAAGGGCCTTGAAAATTACCCAATTATTGAGTGATACTCAAGATCCCAGCCAATATTGGCCAGAATTTTGTAATCTCAATGCATCCTAGTAGCTGATCTATTGGAGAACAAGACTATGCAAGTCAGATTCTTCTCTACAAAGATTGGAGTTGCTGGCAAATTCCTACCAAAAAAAATTTGAATTGCATTTCTGTTGTAATTCAGTCAATTTCTCAACTACAAACAGAACTAAAATTCATTAGATAGCTGTATACTAGACAAAGACATATGTGCTGGTTTGGTGGCAATTAAACAAAAAATTGAAATTTCCAAGAAGATCAAAAATTAGTTGCAGTTAAAGTGGACCAAATGGAGTAGTAAAAATTACCTAATATAATTTTTTTTTGATAGAAGTGTAGGTAGTATGATTCCCTGGCTCGTCATGAATTACTAATGAGCAGATGGGTCAAACGGCGTCTTCCCCCGAAATTCCCATCGAATGGCTGGAAATTCTACCCAATATCACTCAAGAAGACATCCTGCTTTCATCAAAAAAGCGGTGTCGAGTTTCAGAGGACAAAAAAGTATTCTTGAATAATGAACTCTTTGATTTGGACGAGCATGTCCCGTTGGCAGTTGAGATTTTGAGTGCCCATCCACCTTTGAAAGATGTGAGGTTCAAGTTAGTTCCAGGGAAGATGTTCGAAGAGAGGTTTTGGGCCGCATTGTTTGGAATCTTAAATGATGATGGAATTGAGGCTGAACAAGCGATAGGCGACGTTGGTGTTGGTGTTGACGACAACTATCAGCCAGAAGATGACGATAATGATGGAGTAGAACTTGAAAGTCAAGTGTTATGCAACCCACGAATAGAGCCGGTTAATTGTCCGAATAGTAGTGGAAAACATGATGAGGTTTATTATGATACGACTTTTTTCCGCGATGAAATTAAACGCCAATATGAACTGATTTCACGTCTCCAAAGGAGCCTCAGAGAGGCCAATCATAAAATAAGAACGCTTGGACTGGAGTTGCATAAGGAACGAAAAAATCGTTTAGATGCTAAAGCAAACGGCATTGACGGAAAAAGCGATTATGATGTAATGAGAGTAGAGAAAAATCTATTAACTTGTCCAAGATGCAATTCAAAAATATTCTCCTTGAGCTCACATTGTGGTACATGGGAGATGCATCCAGACTGCAAAGAATTTTTGAAGCTAGATGAGCATCTCAAAGAAAACTTGAGGAAGGAAAAGCAGAAAAGAATGAATGAAGTTTTGTCACAAATGAAATTCATTTTGGATACCGAAGAGTTGAAGGATACATATGGAAAATGGACCTGTTGTGGGAAGGAACAGTATGAAGCTGAGGGCTGTACTCCGACAAAATAAAATTTGAAATACGTTTTCTCATGCAAGTTTATCATAATGATTAAACAGTTTATCTCATGACTACTTGTTCATAAGGGATAACATTGAGAACTCGATTCTTCATTGTTATTCTTTATTGTTCATTCTTTATTGTTAATTCTTCATTACTAGCTATCATTTACTTTTTTCTCGACAATGTTCTTTGTTTTTCTGCAGCTGTAATAATTTTGCTTGAATCAACCAATAGGCCTTTTCGTTTTCTCACCATACGAATGTATTTTAAAGCATTGTTGTCTAATCCAGTCGATTTATCTCCACTCATAATAATTTCTCCGTAGTCTTCCCGCTCTTCCTCGGTCGTAGGGATCCAGAAGGGATCTTCATTGAGAACTTCCCAGTGAGAGAAAACTAGTTCTGGTGCAGTTACTTCACCGCTAGATTTTTTCAGCAACTCAGGTGCTAAGCCCTGATATTAGTCATTTGTTAAAGCAGCAAAAATAAAGTCAAATAGAGGCCTTTGAAGTATCCTAGATTCATATGTTGTCTTACAAATGATTCAGCCTGAGGAATAGTCGCAGTAACCCGGATGAGTTCGGTGCCATCCACCATGGCGTCAGATATAACTTTCCCTCTTCTTTTTGATAAAACTGAGTGCAGCGATCCAAGTCCAGTGAGAGAAGAATGTAGAGTAAGCCGAAGATGGCTTTCTACAAGACGGAACGGTCGTGTTCTGAAAGTATCGCAATGCATGAGAGGTGCTAATACTAACCAAGAACAATGTTTATCTTTCAGAACTTACATCAAGGCACATCGGATACCTGAACGCAACGCCGTCACGACCATTCCTCCCGTGATTGTTTTAGCAACTTTGTATGAAGATGCAACGCCTGGTGGCTTATTCACAGCAACTTCTACAGACTCTAATATAACTGCGATGCCCTTACAGGGCTCTTCACATATTGGCCCAGCACGCATTGCTAACTGAAATCCACCCAACACTGATCCACGCATGTCCTGTTTCCACTTTTCAAAAGCTAATGAATCACCGTAATCATTTTTCACTGCTTCGACATCAACTTTAGCATTCCTGATGAATTGTTGTATTGTTTGATACTCATTATATCCATCTGGAGCAGCAGGAGTATAATTTTCTTGCGCACCCTTCAAGCTGCAAATTTCATTTCTGTATACTTCACCATTTGATGAGTGCACTCCTTTCACAGTGACACCGAACGATAACGACGAAGATTCAAAAAGAGCGTTTCCGTTCCCATCTAATGCATGGAGCCAATCTATAAGTGATTCAAATACCTTCTGTGGAGTTAACATTAATTCGTCTTGATTGAGTTTGAGAGCATTCCCTACCATTAAAAGATCATTCTCTGATCCTTTAATAATTGATTTGCTCTTGAGACACTCATAAACTGACTGAGGAAGTGGAACTATGCGGATACCTATGGCTGCCCCTCTACCGGACAAGATGGCTCTACATCTACCTTTTTTAGCATTACTCAAACCTTCTTCATCACAATACGGTGGAATTAATACTTGACGAAGTGGAGGACTAGAGTTATCAAAGAATGCATCAAAGTCTTCTTCATTTTCAAACCATTCAGTTGTTTCGCAAAATGATGTTATCGGATCAGATATTTTCAACTTAATGTTGTGGTCAGAATAAACAGTTTCAAGATCAAGAATGCATCGTTCCAAATGGATTTCTCCTAGACAGGCCAATATCGTTTCTCCTCTCGCAGTAGAAGTAACCTCAACAGATGAATCAGCGAGGGACAGTTTCAGTAGTGCTCTCTCAAGAGTGTCTGTCTCTGTAATAGTTCCAAAGGAGATCGAGTTCATAGAAAATGCAATTATGGTCAATAATTTCATGCGTAAATTGGAGGGTAACCAGAAACATACCTTTTACTTACCAGACACAAAAACCGGCTCTACATTGACTTTCACTAATGGTTGTAATCCAAAATCGAATCCATGCAGTGGCATACATCTCTTTCTATCACTCAATGTTACATTCTTCAATTGTAAATGCTCCAAATTGTATACAGCACAAATATGGCCTGCGGGAACAGAATTCACGCGTACGAATGAAGAGCCCATTAACAAATAGCATCTAATTTTTTGCCGTGCATGGTTTTCCTCATTCCATGTATGTCGGGGTCCAAATGTACAGTATTCTTCAGCATCCGTGCGTAAGGTTCCACTGAGGACACGAGCTATTCCCATAATGATATTTTTAGATTCACCATCAGGGGTCGATTGGTTTGAAGGTAGATCAGGGTCAGTAACTGAGAATCTGTTTGTAGGTGTGAATTTACATACATGTGCAACAGTCGGAGCGCTATCGCTGGTATCACAGTGACGCACTGCTTCTTGGATTACTTTGAATTCATCTAAGTCAGATTTTGATATAGAGTTGGGTAAACGAAGAGCTAAGGCCCGCGGACGATACTTTATCGAAGCATCTGCGGGAGAAGGGCCAATTTCACATACAGCATCCAGAATTGCACCACTAAGAGGTCTATATCGTCGCAAGAAAACTGAAGCTATGAATGCTTCCGAGGATGCACCTGTCCGTGAAAGTAATTCATGCATCTCTTCTGAAGAATTCGGTATGCTTTTCGTGCCATTATTAGATACTGACGATATAAAAGAGGGACAAGTGCTTCCAGTCTTCATAGATGCGAGTACTCTTTCCATTCCAGAAGTTGTTGATGTTATTTTAGCAGTTTCCGATTTGCTGTTATGTGATGGTTTGCTGAAGTGATTTTCGTTCTCTACTGTAGCGTCTCTTCCATTGGTGAATAACTCACTTTTCAGTCCAAGCGAAGATGAAGCGTGTGATATACTCTGATAAATTTCCCATATTGGAGCTAATGCGAATTCAGCAAACATTGGTCCCTTGCTGGTATTTCCTTGCCCATACTTCCATTTTAAAACCTTGTTTGTTTCCCATTTGTATCTGTAATCACCAAAAAGATATTGTCTAAGCACTGGGGGCTTAAACGGAATCGTTTTAGATTTGAAGAGAGATCTTGCTAACGTTGGTATAGTGAAACCCCATCCATGCAAAGCTGACGCGAAGACTATATTTCCTTTGGCTGGATCGAAGTTCCAAACATTTTCTTCCTCATCATCGTCGTCTTTACATTCCGATTTCTCCTTGTTGTGTCCATTTAAATCAGAAATCTTTAAATCATCATGCGCATTAACTATTGGAAAATCCACATCTTCTTCCTCTAGAATAGCAGAATTCAACATGGAAGCGCACACCGCATTCATACTTTCAATTAATTCTCGTATTCTGACATAAGCTTCCGTTGTATCTAATCCAAGCTCCAAACACAATCGATCAATCTTGTTAATTACAAGTACAGGGACCAATTGATGAAGGTATGCCTCTCGTAACAAAGAGTGAGTTCTAGCACACAGCCCTTCAACAGCGTCAACAATAAGTATAGCCGAATCACACAGTAGAAGTGACGACGTAACTTCTACCGAAAAATCAACATGCCCTGGCGAATCTATGAGATGTATGATCATATTTTGCGGTGCCGAAGATGAATTGTGCTTCTGTTGATTTATCTTTGAGGGGAAATAGGTATGTCTGAGCCCAATGGACGATGCTTTCATGGTGATTCCTCGACGCTGCTCCTCGGCATCACTGTCGAGGTAACGTAATGTCCCAGCCAGACGTTCACTTATGATTCCATTGGATTCAATAAGGCTATCGGCAAGAGTTGTTTTGCCGTGGTCAACGTGAGCGATTATCGTGACAAGACGTGTTGAGTGGGGTGCAGGGAGCATGATGTTACACTGCAAGTGTAGGTAACTGAGCGCACTTGACATTCGACGAAAAATTATTTAATCAAATTTTACCAAAATCTGTGCCAAAAGGAAAGGAACCCCTTTCTGAACTGAAATTTTCTTATGTTGTGTAAGGGGTGGGTTACACTGTTGGTGACATTTTACCGAAAACAAAAATTTACTTACTAAAATTTTACTTTGCATGTCGGCGACAGGGTTACACAGAG
>JALLAW010000199.1:0-15930 GCA_036939535.1 Cyclotella kingstonii | reverse complement strand
TGAAAAGATATCCTACGAGAAAAGCAATAGGCAGTATTAATTCCAAAATCGGTATGCAACTCGAGTTGTATTTTTCACCTATTATACAGATAGGAGGAGTACTAAATGCTATGGTAAGTAGTAGGAGTAGTACAATACAAATGATCATTAAACATGTTTATAGTATCTACCTACTCCTACTAGATAGGTGGTACTCCTACTGTATCACAGTATTCCAGCGGTAGATTCTTCCTCTTTTTGCTTTGATGTCAGAAGCAGACATCCGCCAATACAAAGAATCATATGGTCCATTTTTGGCCTGTCGACTCTATCTCTAGAAGATACATAACTAGTTCAGTATTCCAAAATGACTGTAGCAAATCAAATTAATCCATCTGATATTGGCATAATCAAGAATATTGCCAAAATATCAGCAATCATTTTTGACGTAGATGATACCCTCTATGATGTTGGAACGGTAGGAGCGATTTGTTTGTGATCAACTTAGACAATACTGTATCAGATTTGAAAGTTAATGAAAGGAATCTCCCTTTTTTCATCGAAGTCCATCTATCACTGTTTCTTATATCAAAATAGATTCATTGCATTTTTTTCTCTTTTCTTCTTCTCGAATCCTCTTGCAATCGTATCAATGAACATTGTCACGTCTTGCGATGAAAATTTTTGTCAATCCTCGCAAATGATTGTTCCTCTCGGTCGAAGGGCTTCACATCTCATCGTAACACAGACGGAGCAACATCTTTCATGGTAGATGTTTTACATTTTCCTTCGAAAGAAGAAGCTCAACTTTTAAGAAATGAATACTTCTTAAAGTATCACTCTACTGCCAAGGTATGAATGCAGTTGTTTTTGATGTTTAATGAGTCATTTGTGTGGGAATGTTGTCTCCTAACCATTACAATTTGTAGGGTTTAACAGTCGCAGAAGCCGATGGAAAATTCCCTCCTCTCCCTGAAGGAGTATCCTTGCTCTCTGGACGGTCGAAACGATTCTTTCCCGAGGATCTAGATGAATATTGGGCGAAAAATCTCAATTTTTCTCTCTTAGGAGGACCAGATCCTGATTGCATTCAACTATTTGAAGAATTATCTAGTGATACATATGGACAACTTAAAATTATTGGATTTTCCAATGGTCCGAGGAATTACATCATCAGGGTTCTGAGAGAGATAGGGCTATATTCCTACTTCCAACGTGAAAACTTATTCACCGTGAATGATGTGTTACCGTATTGCAAACCTGTTGACGAGGCCTTTCACTTGGTGCTGAAGAAAGTGGGTGTTACGCCAGAAGAGTGTATCATGGTTGAGGACTCAATGAAAAATATTCGAGTAGCCAAATCATTAGGCATGAGAACTATTTTAGTCGTTGGAAAAGGTCGAAAAAATCAAAGCATTAACAATGCAGTGATGCGCAAAGTTGATACAACTGAAGGGATCAACGTAACTGATTCACCCGATGAAACAGATGCAGCAGTAGATGCCGTTGTAGAAGTTGCATCAGAGGTTAAAGATATCTTAGCTGAATGGTTCTTATAGCATTATTGCAGTTGATTCCCTTTGGTTGTGTATCATTTTATTTCAGTACCTCTATGATATGTTAATTCTACTTATCATTACTAGTAAAAAGTGACAACATAGGAAATCTACTCGTATATCACCTTTACATAAGTACTAAAGAGCATAACAACGAAAGGTCAGATAACTGTATTTATTTGTTAAAAAATCATGCGTTAGGTTTGAGAGTCAGTAGATGTATATACATTACACCACAGTCCCAAATACTAATCAATGTTTCTCTGGGTTTTATTTGATTCACTCTAGGTTAAAATTAAATAACAGCGTTTGCAAGCAAACCAACTGCATTATCCATAAATTCCCAGGCTTTTTAAGAGATTTGACGTGGTGTGAATATTAATATTAAGCAAACAACCAGCTGATGATGTGATACTGATACTTCTACACAGAAAAAGGTAGCACAAACTTATTTTTCTGTTCAAATTATGTTTGAATGTGGTGTAAATTATTGAAGGTATTTTCTCCAGTGTTCCTCTAGTTGCACCTCTATCATTTGAGTACTTTCTTGTTTATGGGTATGGTACACAATTTGCTTATCATTTTGAAACGAGTTTGTATTCACCTTAAAGGGACTTTACATTTCATATCAAGCTCGTCGTAGAATATTATACAGTTCACTGACGTTTGGTTTTATTCAAAATAAGTTTTCAATTGAATTGCCTAGAGCTGCACCAGACAATAAACTTCATATTCCCTATTGCATCATTTGATATCATCATCGTCATCAGAAATCACCTCAGTTCTTCTAACCTTTGTTAGTCTCCTTCTCCTCTAGCAAAACACATGGAAGATATTAATTGCAGCAGTAACATTTTTATCCCATATTCTGCACAGACATAATTTGATTTTTACTGTGGTTTAAAATTGATTTTTCGGGATGATATGAAAATAGAAAGAAAAATAGAACCTACCTGTTGAAGCGAAAAGTTGCGACATAAAGGATTCGTTTTCCTGCTATGTAGGAGCAGTATAGAATGAGAGACTTATTTTCTATGAAAAGATAGGTATGTATTCAACAATAGAGATAAGCCTTTCTGTCCTTGAATATCGTGAGGATAACCGAAATCATGTGGAATTCTTCGACTAGCGTGGCTTTTTTTCTCATCCATCTACTGTTATACTAGAGATAAATAGTGATTGCATTGACTCCAATTGGAGCATTTGACCAGGACGAGGATGAAAGCAAACTCGGCGCATCTCTGAGATTTTGTCTTCTTCGCAATACCAAAGATGTCATTTACACCTGGGGAGGATAGTCTCAGGCCGAAAACAACTTCGCTGTGGGATAATTTTAAGATTGATGAATTGTATGATAATAGGAGTAATCGTCGAGAATCTGATAGTGATTCTAGATCCCAAGTCGACTTGAAAGGTTGTGGAGCAACGGAAGTGATTCACTTCAACAATGCAGGAGCAACAGAAGGAGAAGGTTATGTCGGTGACCCATCATTAACTCAAACGAATTTAGTAATGGCCTCAATACATCAAAGTAAATATGTAGGAATAGACCACAATAGGAGTGATAATAATGATGGGGGCCTCGCTGTTGCAATCGCTGTGGCGGATGAAAATTGTACCACTGAGGCTCTTGAATACTTTTCTCATCCTAGACCTCCATTGCATCGTAATCGTCGTTTTCGAATGTATACTTGTTTCGCTTTAGTATTGGTAGGAGTATTTGCAGGTCTAGCCTCTGTCTACCTCACAGCCATAACGAAAAATGAAACGACAAATGAATACGTGATTAAAGAGCTTGCACCGAGTGGCTCACCTACATATCCCCCCACGAGTGGACGAGAAGCAAGTGGCATCATTGAGCAATTACAGGCAGGTGTTCTTCTGAGGGGTGAAATATTTGATTCAATGGCCCAAGATAATCCAAGAATGTTAGCACTGCAATGGATTCTATTCAGGGATGGATTGCAACTTATTTCAAATGATGTCAACCTTTATCAACGCTATATCCTAGCAATAATGGCATATTCATTCGATTCTTTTGGCTGGTATGTCTGTGGTGAATTAAGCTTTAACGCATCCAATGTTACTGATTTTTTTCCTGAGTCCGAATGCTCTGTTTTTAATCCTACTACAAATGTGAATGAAACATTTGGAGTATGGCTTTCAAGCACCCCAGAATGTAACTGGTATGGTGTTTTGTGTTCAAATGATGGTGTTGTGCGAGGAGTTGAACTCTTAATGAATGATCTTATGGGTACTATTCCCCAGGAAATCATTGGCAAGTCGTTTCAGAAGTACGAAAAAGTACATTTAAGTAAATGGTTGCTGACTCTCTGTCTTCTCAATTTTTCTAATTCTTTAAGGTCTCAATTATATGCAAATGCTTGCTCTCCCTCATAATTGCATATATGGTACGATTCCTAAAGAGATAGGATTAATGACTAACCTGCTTAGCTTGGAACTGCAGCAAAATGGTCTATCAGGTGAGATTCCAAAGGAATTGTTTGACTTAGAAAACCTGCAACTGCTGAGTTTAGCAGTTCAATATGGTGTCGATCTTGAGTGTCAAATGAGCAACGGTTCAACCGTTAATCCATTTTATCGAATGGGTGGGCTCACAACTCCTATTGAAGATAACTCAGGATTGACTGGTATGTTTAAAAATGGAAGTTTAGGACAATGGAAGTCAATGAAGGGATTACATCTATTTGAGAACGCATTTGATGGGATTATTGATCCAAGTTTAGGAGATTTGCGGTATTTGACCTTCTTGCGGTTAGTCAAATCTTACACTTATTCAAATCTACATGTCAGATTAAGCGACTTAAACCATGTCCTTTTTGTTTCACTCAGTTTGTACGACAACTTTATGCGTGCATCTATTCCAACGGAAATAACAAAACTGAAAAAACTTCGAGAATTTCTCATTGATGACAACTTTATCTATTCTGAACTCCCCGTCGAGATAGGATTAATGGAAGATCTTGAACAACTTGTTGTCAGCGGTAACTCAATGTATGGGAATATTCCAGAAAGCATTTATAACTTAACTAAACTCAAGATTTTGCGACTTGATAACACCCTTATGGCTGAGTACCCTTGGCTTGTAACTTCTGATGAAGGATTTTCTGGTACACTTAGTACAAGCATCGGGAAGGTAAAATATTACTTTGTTTGTATGAGTTTCTCATATCATTTGTTGTATCTGTTTTAATAATTGATATTTTTCGTTATAGTTGAAAGATTTAAGCCAACTGCTACTAAGTAGCAACCCTTTGAATGGCACGATTCCATCTGAAATTGGGTTGCTGGAGAATTTAGCACTAATGAGAATTCATAGTACCAACATCAAGGGAACCATGCCTATGGAGATCTGCCTATTACGAGACAAGATGTTGAACAGTGAAAACAACGTTGGAGTTCTTTATGCTGATTGTAGACCAAATAATCGAACTGGTGATCCCTATGTCACATGTAGTTGCTGTACGGATTGTTGCGACCATACAACTGAAGTTTGCATTGCAGATGATTGATATAGGCTTTACAATATCTTCAAAATTGTATTAAACATTGATTTGCCAGAGTAGTAACTGTATTTTTCCACAATTGAGATAGTTTTTGTGGTTAATTACTTATTGAAGCAATATTAGTACAAGTATTCTTCACATGAGAGATCAGATTGCATATTTAAGCCTACTTTGCTTGCATGTTGATGGTATCAATTTATGGTAAATACTGCTACCCCAGTTGTGTGTCAATAGCCCTAAGCAAAAACAATACAATTTTTAATCCTTTTTTAGTTGAAAAGTCATTCTTCCATTTCTTCAAGGCCCAAAACAGGATGCACCATTTATTTTGAACATGGATCAGACTCCAATAAGGAATTCCATCCACTATGATTGCACTTTGACGCCAGAGGCACAGAAATGGTCAATTGAATTTTTACATAGTACTATTTTCACTACTATGATTATCTCTGTAGCAGGTGTTCTACTTGCAGAAACCATACTCATCATGTGTTTTTTTATGTTTAATAATGTCTTCTTCTATGTGGAAAACTTCATCAATAACACCATTACCCAATACCCCAAATACAGTGGTACAAACAACTCTTAAATTTTTCATAACAAAACATAGAAGAATTTCGATCTCTCTCTACTTGAGAAACTTGTGTAAATTTGTGCACATCAATTTATTGTTCTAATTAAAGTAATCAATCGTTACCTTGAACACAACAATCAATAACTACAACTACTGAAGAATCCCATTTATAAAAGTAACATATCATAAAATAAAACCCAAGATTAATGTTTCGTTTTGTACAGTTATTGACTACATCTAAAATTTAAATAAATAGTAGCACTAGACTTATATATCTATGTTGTGACTACTATAATCATCAATAAGCTTCTGAACCCTTGGGGAAAACACTGACCTCATCGCTGTAGCAACATAACACCCCAAAATCTGATAAACATCTGTTTTTGGATGTCCTTTCATCATTGATAGACCAAACTTTAATTGTTTTCGCCAACACTCCATCATACTGAACTGCACACTACATGTAGCACCGCTGTAAAAACCTATCCAGCGTATCTTCAGACCCTAAAATCAATAAAAAAATTTACCACATCCTCATTCACTCCAGTATGGCTCAGAATGCCAGAATTAGAAAAAAAACTTATGCTATCAAATAAGATGCCACATATGTGGTGTAGAAAACAAGAGCAACAATTAGTGCATGAGTTGGATCCAGCGGTGAGGACACCCTCACTGAAAAATGAGGAGGGATGGAATGTATTTTGTGATAGTATATGACCTAGAGCTACATTAGACAATAATTTTCATACACTCATCTTTCTACTGTTTTCCTCCCTTTCAATATCATAGAAAATTCAAAAAAATAACTCTTTGCATGTTCTATTCATGGTAAAACGTTTGAGTTTTGAATAATGAAAAGTTTTTACTATAAGATGTATACTTATGATGAGGAATCCAAAGATTTTGTCCGCAATTATGTGCTCCTTTAGCTAAGATGTGTAACTTTGGTAATAAAGTAGATCTACTCAATAGATTTAGTGTATTTATGTGCTGCGCTTTTTCTGTCTATTGTCTTACCTTCTTTATGCGATGATTACATCCAGCTTCATGTTAGAGTTTCATTTTTGACCAATTTATGAAATCATGATGTAGGTATGATGGATTTTCTCAGCTAATGCTTTACATAGCTGTATTATGTATTGAACAACAGCAGCATAAATAGAATTTCTACCAGGGTCAACAGCAATAGCTCGGTTAGCTGAGGAAAATATATTATTTCTATCTATTTTATTATTCTTCAGTTTTTACTGCGTGATATAGTTAATATAGCACTCAAACCATCTGTAATGACAAAGTTACGATAAGATAACTGTCAAGTTAAACTCCCACAATTTGTTATCATTGTGTTCAATTTCATCTTAAATACTTTATGTAATTGGTTATTAAAGAATCTCAGAATTATAGAGCTGATATGGATGTGAATTGGTCAAATGCATTGTTGGGGAAGGTGAGAGAATATTTTTTTCATTTTTCCATTCTGAGGAGTTGCTGTTGAGGCAACAGCTTAAAAGAAAATTGTCTGCCATTTTGATCATAGCGATAATTTAATAAGTTATTATTATATTAAATCTTTTTCATTTTATCATCATCATTTTGTGCAGAATAGAATGATTCAGAATCTTTCAATATCATATGGAGAAAAGATAGATATTTTCAAGAATGATTCTTCACATCTCAGTGAAGAGGACCAACTTTTCATGTAACAAATTTACAAATGTATCTGAAGACTTCATTTGATATTGGATATTTTTTGAATCTCTTGTGCTATGTAAGTAATGCTCTTAGTTTTTCCTCTTCCAATACTGAATGTAATGCAAACGATAATAGACTTTTCATAATTGGTTGACTGCTCACATCTTCCTTCATATCATCTGTGATTTGTTGCTATGTACTACCTTTTACCAGATATTCCTATACCAATTATTTTGCCTTCTTGTCTCTTGGCTGCATCAATCCCACCATACGAGAGATTTAGTTTTCATTTTTTACCCTGTGGTATATGATCTATGCAGATATCTTTTTTATCACTAGCCATGTATGTGAACAGTCTCTAGACTGTTTTTCCCAATGAAGTCTCTCCTTCCTCATGGAGACAGTGGTTCGAGATCAACGCAACTGAGTTTTTGGGTATCATTGTGTTGTCATATTATCATCACTGTCTTCAAATGAGGACATCTGCACCAGTTGGAAGGGTCTAGAGCTAGTATCAGTAAAAAAGGTCAGTCCATGACTGCTTTACTATACATATTTTTGCTGTAGTCCAAGTGTAGACTATGATGGCAAATACGTATTGTCTAGCTGCATGGGGTTCTGATTTTGATGCACCTATTTTTGTCACGCTTCAATAAGTATAGGTGAGTCTGATCCAGTAAAATATGGGTTCGAAGTAGACATAATTGGTGACTACTACTCAACATGGTCCCTAGTTCAGGTATGAGTTTGCGATCTCTATTATTGTGTCCACTTATATGTTTGCCCATGCCTAAGGGGATGCGTTTGCTCCAGCTTATGCCTTTATTTCTCAATTCTTCCTGGACCTCGTTGATAAAATGTAAACAATCGAAGGAGTGTTTTTATCCACTTAATACCTTGATCAATGTATTCGACCTGGTGATTTTGTTAGTTGTACCTATGAACAGGTCAACGTCACTTGGAGCGGTTGAAAGTCCCATATTTCTTCATCTTTCTTGCAATGCAGTTTGGTATAATGAAAATTGGATAATTACGGTAAGATTTCATACCACAGATTTCCCCAAGAAAACGTAAAAAATGAAGATACGAGAAAAGTAGTCCACAACCAATCGAACATACAACAGACACCCAACCATAGGATACAGAAGTGATAAACTTAGAATTGAATGAAGATGAAAAACTATCACCCCTCCCCACAATCGAAAGCTTCAGGCATACACATGGAGGAGTCAGAACGAGTTATCGAGGTTATCAAGATCAAAAGGACAGACAAAACATTCCAATTGGTTTAGGGCAGGAAAGAATTTTTAAGCGACTTGAGTTAATCGCAGAGGCTTTAGAAGAAGTAAGAAATAGAGGTATGCAGGGCGGGGCTCCCATGTTACCAAGGAATTCATTCAAAAAAAGTAATGGGATCTCGATGGTGTTGAAAAGATCATCATCTAATTCTAGAATTGGTCACCGAAGAGAAATGTGACAACTAGAGTACGATTCAGCCTCGCTATGTAACACTAGCCTCCTCGTTACTGAACTGATCTTAACTTAGTTGTTACTTGAAAATTATGGTCTTAAAATTGCTTTGATCAACTGTCCCTTGAATCACACGATCTGAGTCAGCCATGTCTGACTCAGCGTTTCTACTGATTCCTATGTTTTTCTTTCGTTCTTTTCTCGCTTAGGTGCTTGTTGGCCTGCTTCTTCGGTAGCGAACAATGATTTGAGCAAGACAGCCCGTTGAACTGCTGAGCCACTGCCTTCGTGGCGTGACTGGATGTTACATTGTTCTTCGCACCCCTGTTGCACAAATACTGTTCGCGTCCCAAGAGGATTCTCACCATGCCATGGAATAGTTCACCACCAATGGGTCTGGTAAAAATGTCTGCTAGCATTTGTGCTGTTCTAACGAATATTATTTCTAGTTCACGACATTCTGTTACATATTGTTGACGTACTTTCATATACTTTGGCCTTGCGTTCTTACTCCCATTTTTTCCTAATGCTATCATGGACTGGTTGTCTTGAAAAACTTGATGAACGTTTGTGATGTGATTATCATCTAACAAAACTCCTACACCCATTAAAATTTTCTCTACCAACTCCCCTTCTAGGATGAAGTCTGACAGCGTGACTAATTCTGATTCTGTTGAGCACTTCGTCACTAGCTTCTGCTTTTTACACGCTTCATGTACCAATGTGTTTCCCAGCATCACAATACATCCTGATTGACCTTTGCCATCATTGTGTGCTGCGAGCGACGCATCAATGTACGTGTTTACTTGATTGAACGGGCTGTCATCAATCATTCTGATCCAGCATTAGTTAACTTTAGGTAGCATAAGACGCGTTCTAGCTTCCTTTTGTCCTCAAACGTAGGTTTCCTCACCCTAGTGCATAAGAACTGCACCGCTAAGAGCATGTCAGGTCATCCTCCAACCCATAGGAAAAGCAGTTTCGCCACTATCAAGTGAAATGTTACTCTGTCTTCGAGAGAGGGAGATTCTTCATTGATTTTGAACAAGTTGGATGTTGCTGGCCTAATGTATTCCTTTACTGTCTTGCAGTACAGTTTTAGCGTGTCTTCAATGTATGCCTGCATAGACATCTCGTATCCATGCTTCACTTTTAGAATAGTCATGCCGAGATATGGCAGGCGTTCTCCTTCCGCGTGAGTTACTTTGCCATTTTTCATCTCTAACATTTCTCTTATCCAGTGCGTCATTTTAGCACATCCTGATATGACCAGAATATCATCTACATAGAGAATTGCGATAATGTACTTCCCATCCGGTTGTTTCTTCACTATGACGCATTCATTAGATGCGCATTTTTTTGATCCCTGCTCTAATAGGTGTTTGGTCAATGAATTATTCCAGAGCTTTGCTGATTGCATAAACCCATGCATGACTTTGTCAACTCGCATCACTAACCTACCATCTGCTCTGATAAATGCATGTAATTCTGGCATCCAATGGACTGCCATGTTGGTCATTGACAGGTCCAGTGTCATGAAGACCTTCTCATCTATGTCTGCACACAGAAATGCTCCTCCAACATCAAGTTTTAGAAGGCTCCATCCTCTGACTACTGCTATCTTCAGACGCGTCATGACTGACCTAGTCTTTGCTGTAGGGGACGAATGTATGTGTACACTGTTCGATCTTGCATTTGCCCGTCTGCTACGAGGCGTCCTTTCATTTTTATGAACTTCATATTTTTCCTTGAGGAACATATGTGACCTTACTGCTTTTCCCTGTTGATCCTGGGTCAATTCATCCCTTTTAACTGGCATTAGCGCCTTCTTTTCTTTAAATAAATGCAAGAGTTCAGCTTTTCATGCCTCCATGGCTACTTCTCCAAAATCACGGATAGCTGTGTGCAGGCTCAAGTTCATTAGGTTCCACTCATGGGCCTCGTCATATCGCTTCATCCCTGCTGTGGTTTGCTGTGAGCGGCGTCATCACTTCATCCCTGCTGTGGTTCGCTGTGAGCGGCGTGATGGCTTTGTTTGTTCTTCCATTTTCTTTACAGCGTTGTTGGAGACATCCCCGCTATCTGCCACCAGCTATTCCTGATATTCATCTTTGTCTTCATCATTGCTGTCACCAGACTCACTATTGCTGTCATCAGCCTCCTCGCCCTGATTCATCAGCTCTGTCATATAAGGGTTTTCTTCCACCCCTTCACCCTTATTATCATCAGCCATAGCCCGCTCTTCTGAAGGCTCTACCATGCACTCAATCGCAACTGGGATATGCATGCGTTCACTGACCTCTGTGATATGCTCTTCCTGTGCCTGTTTTCAGTGGTAAGTCTGCAAAAATCACTACACTCAACCCTGCTAGCTCATTCATCCTTGTGATGATCATCTGGTTGACTGGCAGTTTCTTCCATTGCGATCATCACACAAATGTCTTTGTTTGCAGATTATACATTATCCATAAACCATTCCTGTTTGCTGATGGGTATAGCACTATGCATGGCTCTGTTCTGGGTATTAATGTACTGTTGGATTGCTCTTCTACTCGTGGGTTAAAAGCCTTCACATAATCTCCGAAAGAAATGCCAACCACATTTTCGTATTTTGTTTTGAATGTAGTGAAATGTACTCTGGGGCACACCACATCATTCAGGCTCCCAGCGCAGTTGATATTGCTTCTACTAACAGTATATGTGACTAAGTGTTTGTTTCTATCCTTGCTCAGCTTATACGGTAACCCAGCCGCTATCAAAAGCATCATTTTCTTCGTACGCCAGATCTTGGAATCTATTTTATCTACATGGTCTCGCGCACCACAGACATCAACCTCAATGCCCAGCAACGCTTCTTGCAATGCTGCCAATGATTTGTATAGATCCATAAGGATTCTGGATGGCTCGAAACCCCGACTGCGTAATGTATTAATGTGACTCTGCACCTCTGTACTGAGCTCCTCCTTTGATAGGGTTCTTACATTACATACCAGTGTAATTTCCAGGGGCTGCTAAACCTGACCAGGAACTTCTCTCCTGCGATATACATAATGTCTGCTACCATCTCTTGACTGGTCCTCTGCAGTTTACTTTCAGGATCCATCCTACCATTGGGTGTTGCGTGCCACTTAGTTGTTTTACCCTCAATCCTGGAACTTGAGCCCCATAAATATTAAAAAAATGCTGTACATCATCCACTGTGTGTGGTATGTTTAGCACGTTTCCATCAGGTATGATGTTCACTGCCTCTTGCTCTGATGGGTAACCTAGAGCCTTCAGGAATTCGCTGGCCTCAAGGGCCTTCTGCACCTTCTTCCTCGTATAGAGGTTCTCTTTTTCTCGCATTGTCATAAGGGTTAGGCCCATGTACATCTCCTGCACACGCACTTCATCATCGATAATCCAGTCAGAGAAGTCTGCTACATAAATCTTCTTTCCCCACCTGAACATTATGTTCCTATCATCTGTATGCACGGTAATGCTTTCCCCCTGCACATATGTTACTGGGTAGATATCCTCCACATCAGCCATACTAATGATGTTTGCAGGGAAGTTGTTACTTGCCTGACGATCAAAAAATCCTTTCAGATAGCCCACCTGTTCTGTCTTTGATGCATCGTTCATGCTACGGTATGTTCAACATGCTGTTCTCAGGTGCGTTAGTAGTCGTGGATCGATGATATATACTTGACTGTCATTATCAATGCATACATAGGTATAATCATGCAGGCGTTTCCCACTCTCCGTGGAGTAGGAGCTCGCATATGTCATCCCTGCCAGTGGTGGATCCTCTTCATCTTGTTTCACATCAGTGTTCTTGTGAGGGCAGCTGCGAGCTGGGTGCCCTTTTCCCCACAGATAAAACATTTCATCTTGGTCAAAAGCGTGGCATTCTTTTCTTCCTTCATTTTATCTTCAGCCTTTCCATCCTGCACTTGTCTTTTTGGGGTTTTGTCCCCTCTTCTTCATATTCTGGTCAACTGCTGCAAAAGTTGCTCCACCTGACGCATCCTTGATATTGCGCACAACTACACGTCAGCTGGCCAAGATGTACATCTTTTTAAGGTTCGTCGGCTCTGTCAATATTCCCTTCTGGATACCATTCACAATCTCTGCCTTAAACTCAGCGTAGCGTGTATTATCAAGCCAATATAGAAAATCCGTAGCAATGTCTTCAGATGGCGGTTCCACGTTGCCACTAGCTTTGAATGCATCCAGCCTTGCATCGAATCGTCACTTATAATCCACTATGTGCTCATAGATGCCTTACTTGCAGCCAGAGGATTTCTCTTTTACTGTCTCCCTCATGACTGTCGCCACCTTAGACGTGGTTAGGATTTGGTGGTATTCCTTGATTGCCTTCTACAAATGTAGTGGGTCTCTACTTGCTTCAATCTGTGCTCACTATGCATGCCCCTGGATTTCATCCAGGCTTTGCTTAACTTAGAGATGTGGTGCGCGTACATGCTTGCTCTATCTATCTTCAAGTCGTCGATTTCCTTATCTCTCCTCTTATGCGCCTCTTGCAACCGACCTTTCACTATATCAAGGATCGTTAGTCATTTCGAATAGGGACGAATCCACTTGCGGTTGCACATAATACTGCTCATCAATGATGAGCCTACCAAGATTCTTGTATTTCTCCATACATGCAATCGCGACTCTCTTCTTGAACAGGTCGAAATTATTCCCTGCTCCGTATCGCAGCTGTGGGACCACCATATCACTGTTTAACAGCTTCTGTCCAACATTTGGTTTATTACTCGGTCGCTGCTTGCAATTCTTGAGTTTCGATCGACCACCAGTTCCGCTGCCAGTTTGATCGTTCGACGTGGTTTCCCTGGTATCTGGTTCAGTTATTGTCGGTGATTATTTTTAAGTAACGAAGAGAAATGTGACAACTAGAGTGCAATTCAGCCTCGTTTTGCAACACTAGCCTCCTCGTTACAGAGCTAATGTTAACTGAGTTGTTACTTAAAAGTTATGATCTTAAATCTACTTTGATCAACTGTCCCTTACATCACACTATCTGAGTCAGCCACGTCTGACTCAGCATTTCTACTCATTCCTATGTTGTTCTTTCGTTCTTTTCTCGCTTAGGTGCTTGTTGGCCTGCTTCTTCGGTAGCGAACTATGATTTGAGCAAGACAGCCCCTTGAACTGCTGAGTCACTGCCTTCGTGGCGTGACCGGATGTCACATTATTCTTTGGCAACCTTTCTACTTACATTACAAGTCGATGGAGAATTAAGAAAGTGACATTTTTTTCTAACATCCTTCATTTTTCAAATCAATCTCATCATTTTTCAGAAAGGAATGACGCAATATCCAGGTCTTCAGTCGATTAAGTAATGCTAAGCTGATGAGTGACGCATCCCAACCAATATACTTTTACCAGGATCGGGTGACTTTCTGCACTTTAAGTGAAAGAAGAGAGCAGCACAAAAAGGCATCAGATAAGCAAAGAGGATACATAGAATCCAATATGAAAAATGAAGGGACAATCTCTCATTAACTCTTTCATTGATGGTGCTTCATATTGAGGTAATAATGGTGGAAGGGAAGGACACAATTTAGGAGCAATCTTACAACAATCGGAAAAGAAACTATCCATAATCACAACAGAAAGCTTTAGAAAAATATTGTTAGAGATCGCCATTAATCTGGAAAAAATTGCGAACTTAGCCGGAAGAAGGAACTATCAGTCATGGATGCAAACGAATGTACAATACTTTGGAGAATTTGAAAGATGTAGGATTGAAAAATTAGATATTTCAGTAATGTACAGCGGAGTTTATCTCTGCTCAATTAGAATTTTTACTGACAAAAATAATGGCTATCTTATCGCTCCAGAAAGAAAGTCAAGTTATGAGATCATACTCCTACTAAAATAGAAATGCGAGTTTTACTATTTAAAAGTAAGAGAAAAATGACACGGGTATGAGGATCAAACCTAACAAAAGGCATTTAATTTGGAAGGTCGCAAATTTCGCTGGTCGCACTTCGAAAAGAGAAACAGAGCACTATATTATAAATGCTGTAAAGTCCAATGCACATAATCAAAACTCTTCAAAAGAAAGTACAGAAAATCATGAAAACAGCTTACGTGAATGATGAGGTCAGAGAGATAATCCGAAAGGAGTCAGATGAGTGGATTGAGTTACTTGAATTCATTGGTTCTCAAGTATGAGAAAATCTGGTTTGATGCAAAGGATGAAAATTAAGGTTTTCAGAGAAACAATAATTTGGCACTCAATTTCAGTTGCAAAGCACAACTGTCCATTTAACAATTTTAGGAAGACTATAGATTACTTCTGCAAAAAACAATGCATAGTTTTTTCCTAAGAATTATTAGGAAGAGCAAAAGAGAAACAAACACGAGTTCATATAAATATTTGGCCAAACATTAGTGGACATAATAATGGTGAGCACAAACAGGTACCAGACCTAGAAAACGTCCTAAGCACAAATCACAAACTGTTTGACCTAGAACAAAATCTCAATTTGATTCAAACCAATATTTCATTGGATCAGGCTAACATATCCCAATCTGAGCATAACTAAAATAGGTGCACTGAAGTCAGAAACATTCGCTGTCAGTCAATATGAGTTCTGTCACCATAGATTGCACACAGCGAAGCTGTCTATGCTTAAGCGGTCATGGTCAGACCTCTTTCACTCATGCTAGCTTTAGTCCCTTTTCAACTGAAAAATAAACTTCGTTTGAAGATAGTGACGATAAAACGGCAACCTCAATGATACCGAAATGGCTCAGTCGTGATAATTTCCAACCATTTTTCACATGGGAGGAGAAAACATGTCTGAGAGAATGGTCTATGGACTGTTCATGTACATGGCTAGGGATATCAAGGACCTACCCGGTAATTTTCTGCTCTTAACACATACCAGCAGGTAAAAAACGGAAGTTCCATCTTTCAAACGATGGGACGGAGGTTGCCAAAAGGCAGGAGGGCAAAATAATCAGCCTAGCAAAGTCTATCTCAGTCACAAATCAATAGAAACAGAATTCTAAGGCTACATAGCTATGAGTGGGTATGAAGTAATATTGGTCACATACATTAATAATAATAATAATAACTTAGTAAATTACCACATAAACTACTAAAACTAAA